>NIJG01000647.1:42131-64486 GCA_002201625.1 Euglossa dilemma | reverse complement strand
AAATTACTATGAATTCCAGTGACGTGCACCGTAACATCATGTATAAATTAGAAGATCGTGTGTCAAACCGTAAGTCAACGTTACCACCTTCTGTGGGAGACGAACAGCTACATCAATAGCGTCACCAATCCCGCGATTCCGAGAGGCATAGCTAAGTCAATAGCTTGACGTATACCAAGATTCCAAGAGTCAAGCCATGTATTCTGGGAGCTAATCCGCCGAACAGTATTGGTAACAGACACCTTTATTCACGACTTCAATATTGAAATAGAGCGTCTAACCGTTTGAGAACGGTACTAATTGGTATAAAGTCAAACGTTGCACAGAAGACCTTACCATTCGAGGAACTAACCTGCTGTATCGCGAGTATAAGTTCTCTTTCATAGAATGAAATTGGCGTTCACTTCAGTGACGGACACCTTATATTCATGTATGAATTAAAAGATCGAGGATCAAACTATTCGAGAACGTTACCACCCTCCTTGAGATTCGAGCGGCTATGTCAATATCTTCAACTATCCGCTGATTCCGAGAGACGTACCAGGTACTCCGCGTCTAATAGGCTGAACAGTATTTGCAATGGACAGCTTATTTCACGCTATGAATAATAAAGTATAGTGTCAAGCTGCTGGAGTGCATTGCCAATTGGTACATAGTCAAACGTTTTACTGGAGACCTTACACGCCGAAACCCTAATCCGCTGTATCGAGAGTATAGCTTCGTGTTCAGAAAATGAAAATAGTATTCATTTCAGAGATGGGCACCTTACTTTCGTGAATGAGTTAGAAGATCGACGGTCGAACAGTTGCTGTCGTCTTTGAGAGTGAAAAGGATAAGTCAATAGATTAACGTATCCTGTGGTACGTAGAGTCAAACAGGGAGTTCCGGGAGAAAGTCCGCTAAAGGGTTCTGGCAGTATGCACCTTAACTGGCGGTGTGAATATTACAGTAGAGCGTCAAATCGTTTGAGAGAGTATCCAATTGGTATATAGTTGAACGTTTAACCGAAGTCCTCACCTTCCGAGAACATCACCGACTCCATCGAGAGTACAACACCGTGTTCAGAGACGCAAATTAGTATTCATTTTAGGGACTGGCATCGTAATTTCAGATATGAATTTGTACATAGATGGTCAAAACTTTTGAGACCATTACCTCTTTCTTTGGGGATCAAACGACTAAGTCAATAGCTTCTCCTCTATTATGATTCCGAGGGTCAGATATGACAATGAGGAAGTGAATCCCCTGAACGGTACTGGCAATATACATTCCAATTCACGGTATGAATATTAAGGTGGAGCGTCAAACCGATTGAGAATGCTACCTTTTGGTATATCGTCAACTTTTCTACCTAAGCTCTTACCTTCCGAGAATCTAACCCGTTGTATTGAGATTATAAATTCCTATTCAGCGAAGCAAGTATGTATGCATTTTAGTGACAGGCACGACAATTTTATGTATGAAATCGACGATCGATGTTCTATCCGTTCGAGATCGTTACCACCTTCTTCCAGAGTCGAATGACTATGTGCCATAGATTGACTTATCTTATGATTCAGAGAGTCAAACGAGGTATTCCGGGCGTGCGTCCGCCCAACGGTATTGGTATTAGACACCTTAAGTCGCGGTTATAATACTAAGGTAGAGCGTCACTCCATTTGAGGGCGTTACCAATTGGTATAAGGTCAAACGTTTCACAGAATGCCTTACGCTGCGAGCGTCTAATCCGCTGTATGGACAGTATAACATCGCGTTCAGAGAAACATATTACTACACAATAAAGAGAGGGGTGCCTTAATTTAATGTATGAATTAGTAGATCGAGGGTCAAGCCGTTCGGGAACAATACCACCATCCTTCAGAGGTGAACGGCTGTGTCATTAGAAACACCTATCCTGCGATGCCGAGAGTCAAACCAGGTATTCGGGCAGTAAATTCGCATTACAGTATGCCATTATACTTCCTATTTCACGTTGTAAATATAAAAGTACTTAGGCAGACAGTTGTTGATGGATTCGAATTGGTATAGGGTAAAACCTTTTACAGGAAGCCTTACCTTCCGAGACAGTAACCCGCTGTATCGCGAGTATAACTTCGTGGTCAGCGAAGCAATATAGAATAAATTTAAGTGGCGTGCACCTTAATTGCATGCATGAATTAGTAGGTGGGGGTCAAACCGATCGAAAACGTTACCACCTTCTATGACATTCGAACGGCTAAATCAATAGCTTCAGACATCCTGTGTTTCCCATACTCATACCAGGTATTCCTGGAGTAAAGCCGCTGAACAGTATTGGCAATAGACACCTCAATTCTCGGTTTGAATACTAATGCGGACCGTCAACCCGTTATGGACCGTTAACAATTTGTATATAATCATTCCTCCTATCGACGGCCTTACCTACCCTGAAGTTTAACCAGTTGTATCGAGAGCATAACTTCGTGTTCAGAGGATAAAATTAGTAAACATTTTATGAAGAAGAGTATCGACGGTCAAACCGTTCGAGAACGTTACCACCTTCTTTGAGATTCGAACGTCAAAGTCAACACCTATCCTGTGATGCCGAAAGTCTAACGAGATATTATGGGAATAAATGAGCTGTACACTATTGGCAATAAATATCTCAATTCGCGGAGTGAATATTAAAATTTATCGCCATATCGTGCGAGGATGTTACTTTGCTGCAAAGCCAAAGTATTACCGAAGATCGTACCTTACGTGGACCTCACCCGCTACATCGAGAGTATAGCATCGCTTTCAGAGTATCAAACGAGTAAACATTTTAGTGACAGGGACCTTAATTTCACTTTGAACAAGAAGATCGGTGGTCAACCCGATCGACAAGTTTCCACCTTCTGTGAGAGTCGAACGGCTTGGCCCATAGATTCACCTATTCCAAGATACCACGAGTCAAACCATGTATTACGGGAGTAAAGCCGCTGAACAGTATTAGCAATGGACACCTTAATTAACGGTCTGGATATCAAAGTAGAGAGTCACACTGTTTGAAAACCTTTTGAATTGGCACAACGTCATACTCTTCTCCGCATACATTACCTTCCCAGAATATAAGGCGCAGTACCGTGAGTAATCATACCCTGTTCACAGAAACAAATGTGCATACATTTTAGCTACGGGCAGCTTAAATTCATGTATAAATTAGAAGATCGATAGCCAAACCATTCGAGAACGGTACCACCTTCTCTGGGGATCGAAAGGCTGAGTCAATTGCTTTACCCATCCTGTGATTCCCAGAGTCTAACCTGGTATTCCGACCGTAAATCCGCTGAACAGTAATGTTAATAGACATCCTAGTTCACGGTCTGATTATTAAAATATAGCGTCAAACCATTTGAGAACGTTACTAATTGCCACAAAGTAAAACGTTTTACCGAATGTCTTACCGTCCGGGAAGCTATCCCGCCGTATCGAGAGTATAGCCTCGTGTTCTGAGAAAGAATTTAATCTTCATTTCAGGGACGAGCACCTTAACTTCATATATGAGTTAGGAGATCGAGGGTCAAACCGTTCGAGAACGTTACCATTTTCGGTGATAGACGAACGGCTAAGTCAATGGCTTCAATAGCTTCACCTGTCCTGTGATTCTGAGAGTCAAACCAGGTATTTCGGGAGTAGGACCGATCAACAGTGTAGACAACAGATGCCTTAATTCACGGTTTGAAGCAGAGCGTCAAGCCGTTTGAGACCTCTACCAATTGTCATAATGTCAAAAGATTTACTGAATGCCTCAGCCTGCGAATGCTTATCGCGCTATATCGAGAGTTCAACATGGCTGTCAGAGGAAGAAATTTGTATGCATTTTAGTGACGGGCACCTTAACGTAAAGTATGAATTAGAAGATCCAGGGCCATACCACTCGGGAACGTTGCCACCCTCTATGAGAGACCACGGACAAATTAATAGCTTCACCTATCCTGTGATTCCGACAATCATACCAGGTAATCCGAGAGTGAATCGGCTGATGAGTATTGGCAATTAAGAACTTAACTCACGGTTTGAATATTAAATTATAGCGTGAAACCGTTTAGGAGCGTAACCAGCTTGCATAAAGTCAAACGTTTTACCAATTAGCATTCCTTCCGAGAACCTAACCCTATGCAGGGACTGTGTTGCTTAGTGTAAACGGAAACAAATTAGTATACATTTTAGCAGACGGACAGATTTTATTCATGAATGAACAGCAAAATCGGGGGTCCAACCGTTGGAGAACGCTCTCACTTTCTTCGGAAGTTTCACATATAAATCAATAGCTTAACCTGTCCTACGATTGCGAGAGTCAGACCATGTATTCTAGGGGTCAATCCGCTCAACAGGGAGTAGGCACCTTAATTCACGGCATGAATATTAAGGTTGGGAGCAAAACCGTCGGTGAAAAATACCAATTCCTTTAAAGTCATTCTTAATAACTTATAACTTACATTCCGAGAACTCAAGCCATCGTAGCGATTCTCTTGCGTCGGGTTCACAGGAACGTACTTGTCGACGCTTTAGGAGACGGACAACATATTTTCATGAAATAGTAGAGTATTCGGGCGTCAAACCGTTCGAAAACGATGCCACCTTCTGTGATAGACGAACGGCTAAGTCAATCGCTTCACCTATCCTGTAATTTCGATAGTCAAAACCGGTATTCCGGGAGTAAATCCGCTGTCCAGTATTGGCAGTAGACATCTTAATTCACGATATGAAAATTAAAGTATAAAGTCAATCAGTCGGAGATCATTATCAGTTGATATACAGTCATTCCGTTCACCGAATACATTAGCTTCCTAGAACCTAACCTGCTGTTGCGAGTGTCATGCTTAGTGCTCACGGAATCAAATTGGTATACATTTTAGAGACGTCCACTTTAATTTCAGGTATGAATAGAGTTATAGGGAGTCAGACCGTTCTAGAGCGATCCTAAATTCTTTGAGAGACGAACTTCTTATTAAATAGCTTCTCATATCCTGCTATTCCGGTAGTCAAACCAGGTATTCCGGGAGTCATTCCGCTCCACGCAATTGCCAATGAATACTTTAATTCACGGTCGGAATATTACAGTACAGAGTCTAGCCCTCGTAGAACGCTACCTATTGGTATAGTTTCAAATGTTTTTCCGAATACTTTACCCTCCGAGAATCTAACCCGCTGTTTCGAGAGTATGACTTCGTGTTCAGAGATAGAAGCTAGTAGACATTGTAGTGACGGGCACGATAATTTCATGTATGCGTGAGAAGATCGAGCCGCATACATTTCCAGAACGTTACCACCTTCTTTGTGAAATCGCACATCTAACACAATAGCTCCACCTATCCTGTGGTTCCGAGTGTCATACTAGGTATAGCAGTAGTATAGCCGCTGAACAGTATTCGCAGGGGACCCCTTAATTCCCTGTTTGAGTATTAATGTAAAGCGTGAAGCGGCTTGAGAACGATACCAGTTCGTATAAAGTCAAACGATTTACCTATGACTTTACCCTCCGAGAAGCTAGTCCGTTTTTTCGACAGTAGAACTTCGTGGTCAGAGATAGAAATTACTATACATTTTAGTGACGGGCGCCTTAATTTTATGTATGAATTAGAAGATCTAATGTCAGACCGATCGAAAACGTTACCACTTTCTTTGAGAGTCGATCGGCTGAGTCAATAGCTTCACCTGTCCTGCGATTTCAAGAGAAAAGCGAGGTATTCCTGGAATAAATACGCTGACTAGTGTTGGCAGTAGGCACCTTAAATGACGGAATGTAGATTGATGTATGGATTCTAATCGACACAGGACATTATCAATTGCTACAAATTCATTGTTTTTACCGAATACATTACCTCTCGAGAATCTTAAGCCGCTGTAGGGTGTGTCTTGCTTGCTGTTGACGGAACCAAATTAGTGGACATTTTAGTAGACGGACACATTGTTTTCATGTATGTATCGAAAAATCGACAGTCAACCTTTCGATATCGATACCACCTTCCACGAGAATCGCACAGCTATGTCAATAGCGTAACCTACTCAGTGCTACCGCGAGTCAAACCGTCGGAGAACTATTCGAATTGGTATAAAGTCGTCCTTTATACATAATAGTTTAACTTCCGAAACGCAAACCCGCTGTAGCGATTGTCATAATTCGGTTTCACAGGAACTAATTAGTAGGCATTATAGCAGAAGGACATCTCATTTTCATGTATGAGTAGGAAGATCGATGGTCAAACCGTGCGAGAACATTACCACCTTCCTTGACAGTCGAACGCTTAGGTCAACAGCTTCACCTATACGGCGATCCCGCGAGTCAAACTGTAGAACGATACCAATTGCTATAAAGTCAATCGCTTTACCGAAAACCTTACAATCCGCGAACATTTCCGGCTTCGTCGAGAGTATAACTTTATGCTCAGAGATAGAAATTAGTATTAATCTTAGTGGCTGTCACCTTTTCTTCGTGTATGAATTAGAAGATCGAAGGTCAAACAGTTCCAGAACCTTCTGTGAGGAAAGAACGTCTAGGTCAATTGCTTCACCAATCCTGTGATTCCTAGGGACAAACCAGGTATTCCGCGACTAAACCAGCAGTACAGTAATAGACTTAAACACGCTATTTCATGAAATAAATATTAATGAACGGAGTTAAACCATTCTAGAACGTTACATATTGCAATAGAGTCAAACATTTTACCGAAGACTTTACCTTCCGAGAAGCTAACCCGCTATATCGCGGGTATTACTTCGTGTACCGAGAAGCAAATTAGTATTCATTTTAGTGACGAGCACACTAAGTTCATGTATAAATTAGAAGATCGAATGTCAAACATATGGAGAACAATACCACCTTCTTTGACAGTAAAGCGGCTAAGTCAAGAACTTCACCTATCCTGTAATTCCGAAAGTCANAATAAATTCGAGGATCGAGTTGTCAGACTGATCGAGAACGTTGCAACCTTCTATGAGAGACGAACGGCTAAGTCAATAGCCTCAATTATCATGCGATTCCTAGAGTCAAATAGGTACTCCGTGAGTGAAACCGCTGAACAGTATTGGCGATAGACACACTAATTCATGATTTGAATATTAAAGTAGCGCGTTGAAGGATTTGAGAGCGATACCATTTGGTACAAAGTCAAACGCTTTACCGAAGTCCTTACCTTACAAGAACCTAACCCGCTCTAGCGAGTGTCTGGCTTAGTGCTCACGGAAGCATATTAGTAGACATTTTAGCATACGGAAGCCCTATATTCATGTATGAATAGAAAAATCGACAGTCAAACCGATCGGGAACACTACCACCTTCTTTGAGAATCGAACGGCGAAGTCAATGGCTTCACCAATCCTGAGATTCTTATAGCTAAACCAGGTATTTCACGAGTTATTCCGCTGAAAAGTTTTGGCAATAGAAACATTAATTCACTGTAGGAATGTTAATGTAGAGAATCAAAGTGTCGGCGAACATTACCAATTCGTATTAAGTCATTCTTTTCACAGAATACATTACCTTCCTAGCACCTGGTACGCCGTAGCAAGTGTCTCGCTTATTGCACAAGGAAACAATTTAGTAGACATACCAGTGGACGAACACCACATTTCTGTGTATAAATATAATCATCGAGAGTCAAAGCGTTAGAGAACGATACCACCTGCTTTGAGCGTTGCACAGACAAGTCAATAGCTTCATATATACTGTGGTTCCGAAAGTCTAACCAGGTATTCCGCAAGTAAATCCGCTCAACCGTATGGGCAACAGACACTTTAATTAACGGTTTGAATATTAAAGCGGGCCGTCAAGCCGTTGTAGAATATTACCTAATCTTGTAGGGTTATATTCCTTACAGAATGCCTTATCCTCTGAAGAAGTGACACGCTGTTTGGAGAGTATAACACCGAGATGAGTGGTACGGACAAGTTTTCATTTCAGTGACGGGGACCGTAAGTTCATCATGAATAAGAAGATCGTGGGTCAAACCGTACGAGAAGTCACCACCGTCTGTGAGAGACGAACGGCTAAGTCACTAGCTTCACATATCCTGTGATTCCGAATGTTAAACCTAATACTCCTGGAGTATAAGCGCTGAGCAGTATTGGCAATAGACACCACAAATCATCGTTTGAATATTAAAGAACGCCGTCAGGCCGTTGTAGAACATTACCTATTCGTGTAGGGTCAAACTTCTTATACATCGCCTGATGCGCACCTTAATTTCATGTATGAATAAGCGTAATGAACCATAATACCGTTCCAGAGCTTTACCCCATTCTCTGAGACTCGAATGGCTAATACAATATCTTCTGTTATCCTGCGATTCCGAGAGGGAAACAAGGAATTCCGGGGGTAAAACCGCTGAGGGGTATTGGCAATTGACACCATAATTCAAGGTACGAATATTAATGTAGTGAGTCAGATCGTCGGAGAATATTACCAACTCCTGTAAAGTGATTCCATTCACGAAATACCATACTTTCCGAGAACCTAACCCGCTCTAGCGGGTGACCTCCGTAATGTTCACGGAAACAAGTTAGTAGACATTTTAGCGGACGCACACCACATATTTGTGTATAAATACCTCCACCGAGAGTGAAATCGTTCGAGAACGTTCCGACCTTCTTTATGATCCGTACGGCTAAGTCATTCGCTTCACCTATCCTGCGTTTCCGAGAGTCAGACCAGGAATTCCGGGAATAAATCCGCTGAACAAAATTGCCAATAGACACCTTAACACACGGTTTGAACATGAAAGCAGGAAGTCAAGCCGTCGGCCAATATTACCAATTTGTGTAAGGTCATTCTTCTTACTAAACGCCTAACCTGCTGCGAAGCTAAACCGCAGTACCGAGAGCACTACTTCGTTCTCAAAGAAGCAATTTAGTATGCATCTTAGTGACGGGCAACTTAATTTCATGTACGGATTAGAAGATCAATGGTAAAATCGTACGAAAACGTTACCACCTTACTCCAGGATCGAACGCCAGCGTTATTAGTTTCACCTGTCCTATGATTACCAGAGTCAAACCAGGTATTCTAGGCATAAATACGCTCAATAATTTTGGCAGTAGACACCTTAATATACGGCATGAATAATAAAGTAGGGAATCACACAGTGGAAGAACGTTTCGTATTGCTGTAGATTCAAACATTTTACCGAAGGTCTTACCTTCCGAGAAGGAATCCCGCTGGATCGAGAGTGTACCTTCGTGTTCAGAGAAACAAATTATTATTCAGTTTAGTGACGGGCACCTTAACTTCATGCATGTATAAGAAGATCGAGGATGAAACCGCCCGTGAACGTTGCCACTTTCTATGATATTCGAGCAGCTAAGTCAATAGCTTGACCTATCCAGTTATTCCGAGAGCTAATCCTGGTATCCCGAGATCTAATGTACTGCAGAGTACTGGCAATAGACACATTAATTCACGGTTTGATTATTAAAATAAAGCGACAAACTGTTTGAGAACGTTACCAATTGCTATTTGGTGAGACGTTTTACCGAAGACCGAACCCCGCGAAAATCTATCCCGCTGTATCGAGAGTATATCTACATGTTGTGCGAAGGAAATTAGTGTTCCTTTCAGTGTCGGGCACTGTAACTTCATGTATAAATTGGAAGGTCGACGGTCAAACCATTCGAGAACGATACCACCCTCTTTATGAGCCGAACGGATGAATCAATAGCTCCACCTATATTGTGATTCCGAGATTCAAACCAGGTAATAAGAGAGTAGATTCCCTGAAGGTTATTGCCAATAGACACCATAATTCACGGTTTGAATATCAAAGCAGGCTGTCATACCGTTGTAGGGTATTACCTATACCTGTAGGGTTAAGCTTCTTACAGAAAGCCTTACCTTCCGAAAAATTGACCACCTGTATCGACAGTATGACACCGTGTTCAGTGGTACGAACTAGTATACATTTTAGTGACGGACACCATAATTTCATGCGCGAATGAAAAGATGGAGAGTCAAAACGCTCGAGAAAGTTACCAACTTGATTGAGACTCGAATGGTTAAATCAATAGCTTCACCTATCCTGTCATATGGAGAGTCAAACCAGGTATTCTGTGAGTAAGTCCGCTGTAGAGTTTAATCAATAGACACCTTAATCCACGGTTTGTATATAACAGTAGAGCGTCAAACCGTTTGAGAACGACACCAATCGGTATAATGTCAAACGTTTTACCGAAAGCCTTACCTTCCGCGAACCTCACATGCTTCATCGAGAGTATAAGTTCGTGTTCTCAGAAAAAAATTAGTATTTACTTCAGAGACCAGCACCTTCGTTTCTCGTATGATTTAGAATATTGAGCGTCAATCCATTCGTGAATGTTACCACCATCTCTGAGAGTCAAACGGCTAAGTCGATAGCTTCACCTATCCTGCGATTCCGAGAGTCAAGCGTTGTATTCTAGGAGTAAATCCGCTGGACAGTATTGGCAATAGAGACCTTATTTCACGATATGAATATTAATGTAGTGCGTCAAAGCGTTTGATATCGTTACCAATTGTTATAACGCCATACTCCTTACTGGATACCCTACCTTCCGAGAATACAACCCGATACATCGTGGATGTAGCTTCGTGTTCAGAGAAACAAACTAGTAAACATATTAGTGACGGTAATTTCATCTATGAGTTAGATCATCGAGCGTCAAACCATTCGGGATCGTTACCAGCTTCTTCGAGAGACGAACGGCTGCGTCAATAGCTTCACCTATACTTGCGATTCTGAGTGACAAGCGAGGTATTTCAGGAGTAAATCTGCTGAACAGCATTGACAATAAACACCTTGTTTCACGATTTGAATATTAAAGTAGGGGGACAATACGTTTGAGAACATAACCAATTGATATAAAGTCATACTTTTTACCGAGTACCTAACTCACCTGGAACCCAACCCGCAGTAGCTAATATCATGCTTAGTGCTCACAGGTACAAATTAGTAGACATTTTAACAGCCGGAACCTGTACAGTATTGGCATAGACAGCTTATTTTACGGTTTAACGCACAACATTAATATTCAAACCGAGAATTAAGGTGCCTATTCCCAATACCGTTCAACGGATTTACTCCCGGAGTACCTGGTTTTACACACGGAATCACCGGATAGGTGAAGTTGTTGACTTATCCGTTCGTCTCTCACAAAAGGTCGTAACGTTCTCGAACGGTATTACACTCGATATTGTAATCCGAACATGATATTAATGTTCGCGACACAAAAATGTATATTAATTTGATACTCTAGACACGTAGCTATACTCTCAATACAGCCTGTTAGGTTCGCGAAAAGTATGGCCCCCTGTGTAGAGTTTGACTCTCGACAAATAGGAATCCCTCTACAAAGTATTGACTCTGTACATTACCAACAATATTGCTAATACTGTTCAGAGGATTTACTCCAGGAAAACCTGGTTTGACTCTCGAGATCACAGGATGGGGGAATCTATTGACATATCCGTTTGAATCTCAAAGCGGGTGGTAACTTTCTCTGTCGCTTTGACCCTCAATCTTCTAACTCATACATCAAATAATTGTGCCCGTCACTAAAATGTATTCTAATTTGCTTTTCTGAACACGAATCTATAATCTCGATACTGCGGGTTAGCGTCTCGTACAATAAGGCCTTCGCTAAAATGTCTTACTCTATAGCAATAGGTAACGTTCTACAACGCATTGACTCTGTACTTCAATACTTATACCGTGAAATTGCATATCTAATGCCCAAACAGCACAGAGGTTTAGACGCGGATTACCTGCTTTGACTCTTCCGATCACAGGACAGGTGAAGCTCTTAACTTAGCCGATCGAAACTTATAGACTGTGGCACTTTCGCGAAAGCATTTACTCATGATCCTTCTGAACGTGTATGTAAATAAGGTGCCCGTCATTAAAATGTATACTGATATGCTTCTCTCTACACGAGGTTATACACTCGATACCGCGGGATATTTTCACAGAAGGGAAGCTATTCGGAAAAAAAGGACTATGTACCAATTGGAAATGTTGTCCGAGGGTTTGATTCTATACTTTAATATACATATCGGATTGATGTGTCCATTGCCAGTAGTCTTCAACGGTCTAACTCCCGGAATACCAAGTGTGACTCTCCGAATCACAGGACGTCAAGTTACTGACTTAGCCCTTCGACTCTCAAGGAAGGTGGTATCGGTCTAGAACGGCCTGACCCTCGACCTTTCAATTCATATATGTTGTTATGGTGTCGTCACTAAAATATGCACTAATCTTCTTCTCCCAACACCAATTTATAATCTCGTTACTGCGGGTTAAGCTTCTCGGAAGGTAATTCCTTCGGTAGAAAGTTTGATCTTATAGCAATACGTAACCTTCTGCAACAGTATGACGGTCTGCTTCAACATTCATATACTGAACTATGGTGTCTGTTGCCAATGCACTACGGGGCATTTGTTCCCAGAGTACATCATTTGACCCTCGAAATCACAGGATAGGTGGAGCTATTGACTTATTTGTGCGTCATTCAAGGAATGTGGTATCGTTCTAGAACGGTTTTACCGTCGATCATCTAATTCCTACATGAAATTGGGGTGCCCGTCACGAAAATGTAGGTTAAGCTGTTCCTCTGAACACGATGTTATACTCCCGAAACATCGGATTAGGCATTCGGTGTGTGAGGTCATCAGTAAAACGTTTTACTTTATCACAATTGATGTCGATCTCAAAATTGTTGTCGCTCTAGTTTAAATTCGAACCGTGAATTAAGGTGGCTATTGCCTGTCCAGCACTGTGCACTTAATTGAGTAATATCTGGATTTATGCTCGGAACCACAGGATAGATGAACCTACTGACTTATCCGTTCTACTCGCAAAGAAGGTGGTAATGATGTTGAACGGTTTGACTCTCGATTTTCTAATTCCTGCATGAAAGTATGGTGCACATCACTAAAATGTATACTAGTTCGTACTACTGAATACGGTGCTATACTCCTGATACAGGGAGTTAGTTTTTCGGAGCGTAAGGCATTCTCTATGAAGCTTGACACTATAACTATAGGTAATGTTCTAAAACGTCTTGACGGCTTGCTTTTAATATTCAAACCCTGAATTAGGGTGTTAATTGCCCATTCTGATCAGCGCACTTACTCCTGGAGCACCTGATTTGTATCTCGGTATCACAGGATAGCTGCCGCTATTGACTTAGGTGTGCGACTTTCAAAGAAGGTGGTGAAGTTCTCCAAGGGTTTGACCATCGATGCACTAATTCATACTTGAAGGTTATGTGCCCGTCACTAAAATGAAGACAAATACCGTTCTCTGAGCAGGAAGTTATATTCCCGATAGCTAGCTTCGCCGTAGGTAAGGCCATCAGTATAGTGTTTGTCCTTATACTAATTGTCAATGATCTGAAACGGTTTGACGGTCTACTTTAATATTCAAACCGTGTATTATGGTGTCTATCGGGATAGAGCTCAGCGGCTTTACTCCAGGAATATCTGGTTTGTCGCTCCGAATCCCAAGATAGGCGAAGCAACTGACTTAGCCGTACGTCATTCACAGATGTTTGTAACGATGTCGAACGGTTTGACACTCGATCTTCTAATTCATACCTGAAATTAGCAAGACCGTCACTAAAATGTATAACAATTTGCTTCACTAATCACGAAGTTATACACTCAATACTGCCGGTTATGTTCTCGGAAGGTAAGGTATTCGGTATGATAAATGACTTTATACCAATTTATAATGATCATCGACAGTTTGAATCTCTACCTCAATTTTCAGAAAGTGAAATAAGGTGTCTATTGAATATAACGTTCAGCAGATTTACTTCTTCAAAACCTAATTTGACTCTCGGAATCACGGGATAATTAAAGCTAGTGACGTAGCTGTGGGAGTGCCAAAGATTGTGGTAACGTTCTGGAACAGTTTGTCTCTCGATCTACTAATACATACATGAAATAAAGGTGGTAGCCGCAGAAATTTATACTAATTTTTACTCTGAACACGAAGTTATACTCTTGACACAGCGCGTTGGGTTCTCGGGTGGTAAAGTATTCTGTAAAAGAATGACATTATACCAATCGGTAATGTTGTCCGACGGTTTGTCTCTCAACCTGAATATACATGCAGTGAATTAAACTGTCTATTGCGTTTTCCGTTCACTGTGTTTAATCCTGGTATACCTCGTTTGTCTCTCGCTATTACAGGATAGGTGATGCTACTGACTTACTTGTGCGATTATCAAGAATGGTGGTAACGTTCTCCAACGGTTTGACTTTCGATATCCATATTCATACATGAAACTAAGGTGCCCGGCACTAAAATTAATATTAGTTTACTTCTCCGACCACGAAGTTATGCTCTCGAAACAGCAAGTTAACTTCACCGACGGTAAGGCATTCGGTAATCGTTTGCCTATATAGCAATTAGTAACGTTCTCACACGCTGTGACTCTCTGTTTTAATATTCATTCCGCGACATATGGTGTCTATTGCTAATACCGTTCATCGGGTTTACTCCACGAATACCTTGTTTGACTCCCCGAATCACTGTATCGTTGAAATTACTGATTTACACGTTCGTCTGTCACACATGGTGTTAACGTTCTCGAACGCTCTTACACTCGATATTTCAATTCATCCATGAATTTATGGAGCCGTCACTACAATGTATATCATCGTGTTTCTCTATACACGAAGCTATACTCTCGATACGGCGGGTTAGCTTCTCGGTCGTATAGGCATTCGGGAATATGTTTGGCTGTATAGCAAATGTAACTTTCTTATATGGTGTAGTGCTCTATTTTAATAATCAATCCGCGAATTAAAATATGTATTGCATATATTGCACAGCACATTTACACCCGGAATATCACGTTTGACTTACTGAACCACAGCATGTATGAAGCAATTGACTTAGATGTTTGAATCTCAAAGAAGGTGGTAACATTCTCTAACGGTTTGACCTCTCATCATCTCATTTATAATGAAATTAAGGTCCCCGTCACTAAAGTTTTTACTAATTTGATCCACTGAACACGCAGTTATACTCTCGACGTAGCGAATGATGTTCTGGGCAAGCAAGGCCCTCAGAAGAAACTTGGAATCCATAGCAATAGGTATCGTTCTACAAGGGAGTCACCCTGTACATTAATGTTCGAGCCGTAAATTAAGGAATCTATTTCTAATACTGTTCTCCGGATTTACTGCCGGAATACCCGGTATGGCTCTCGGAATCACAGGATCGGTGAAGCTACTGACTTAGCCGCTCGAATCTCAAAGAAGGTGGTAATGCTCTCGAACTGTTTGACGCCCGATGTTCTAATACATACATGAACTGAAGATGCCCGTCACTGAAATGAAGACTAATTTCTTCCCCTGATCAGGAAGTTTTACTCTCGATACAGCGAGTTAATTTTTCGGACGTAAAGGTCTTCGGTAAGGCGTTTGACTTTATAGCAATTGGTATCGTTCTCAAATTGTGTTACGCTATATTATAATATTCACAACGTGAGTAAAGGTTTCTAATGCCAATACTGTTCAACAGATTTACTCCCGAATTAACTGGTTTGTCTATTGTAGTTCGAGGATTGGTGAAGCTATTGACTTAGCCGTTTGACTCCCAAGAAGGTAGGAACGTTCTCGCACGGTTAGGTTCCCGAGTGTTCCAATCATGCATGAAAATAAGGTGTCCGCCTACTTAAATTTCTACTAATTTGTTTCCGTGTGCACTAAACGCAACACTCGCTACAGCGGGTTAGGATCCTGGAAGGCATGGTATACGGTATAAATATTGACATTATACCATTTGTTAGTGATCTCCAACGGTTTGAATATCTACATTAAAATACATACCATGAATTTATGTGTCTACTGCCAATACTGTTCAGCGGTTTTACGCCTGGAATGCCAGACTCTCGGAATCACAAGTATAGGTGCAGCTATTGTCTAAGCCGTTCGGGTCTCAGAGAAGTTGGTAAAGGTATCAAACGGTTTGGCACACGATCTTCTAATCCATATACGAAAATAAGGTGTGCCTTCTTCTATAATGTCCACTCATTTGTTTCCACGAGCAATAAGCATGACACTCGCTGCAGCGGGTTAGGTTCTAGGAAAGTAATTTATTCGGTAACAAGAATGACTGTATACCAATTGGTAATGATCTCCGTCGGATTGACCTTCTACGTTAATATTCATACCTTGAATTAAGGTGACAATTGTAATACTGTACAGCGAATTGACTCCCGGATGACATGATTTGATTATCGGAATCACGGGATAGGTTAAGCTATTGATATTGCCTTTCCAAAACCCAAAGATGGTGGTAAAGCTCTGGAACGATTTGACCCTCGATCTTGTGATTCATACATGAAATTAAAGTGCCCGACACTAATATGTATACCAATTCGTTCATCGCAACAACATGTTACACTCTCGATACAGCGGGTTAGTTCTTTGAAGAGTAAGGCCTTCCGTAAAGCATTTGACTTTATACCAATTGGTAACGCTCTCAAACGGTTTGATGAACAGATTTAATACTCATACCGCAAACTGAAATATATGTTGCCAATAAAGTATACTGGAATTACTCCCGGAAAGGCTGGATTGACACACNGCCGTTCGATTCTCTAGGGAGGTTGTAACGTTCTCGAACGGTTTGACGCACGATCTGCTAATCCATACATGAAATTAGGGTGCCAGATAACAGACGGCTCTCGATTTTGATATTTATTCATGAAAATGTGGCGTCCGCTTGAAAGTTAGTCTACAATTTTGTTCCGTGAACACGAAATAGGGCACAGCCTACAGCGGGTTATGCCCTCGGAGGGCAAGGTCTTCGGTAAAACGTTTGACTTTACACAAATTTGTATCGTTCTAGAACGTTTCTATTCTCTACTTTAATATTCATACGGCGAATTAAGTTTCCTATTTTCGACACTTTTTAGAGCATTATTCCCGGCATACCTGGTTTGACTCTCGGAATCACAGGATAGATGGTGCTGTTGACGTAGGCGTCCTTATCTTAAAGTAGGTGTTAACGTTCTCGATAGGTTTTACTCATGATTTTCCTATTCATATATGTAATTACGGTGCACGTGATTAAATGTGCCTAATATGTTTTCCAGAATACGAACACATACACTCGATACAGCAGGTCATGTTCACAGAAGGTATGGTACTCGGACAGAGGACTTTATACCAATTTCTAATGTTCTCCGACGGATTGACTGTTTTACTTTTGTATTCATACCGTGAATAACGGTGTCTATTGCCAATACTATTCAGCGGATTTACTCCAGGGATACCTGGTTTTAATTTCTGAATCACAGGATAGATGAAGCTATTGACGTAGCCCTTGGACTCTCACACTGGCCGGACACGACATTGAACAAATTGAGGCTCGATCTCTTAATTCATACACGAAAATAATGTGGCCTTCACTAAAATGTATGCTAATTTGCTTCTCTGAATACGAAGTTATACTCTCGATACGGCGAGATATTTTCACCGAAGATATGGCAATCGGTAAATCGAATGACTTTATACCAATTCTTAATGTACTCCGAAGGATTGACTCTCGACTTTAATATTCAATCTGCGAATTAATGCGTCTATTGCCAATTTTGTTTAGCGTATTCACTCCAGGAGTAGCTTTTCTGTCTCTCGCAATCACAGGATAGGTGAAGCTATTGACTTAGACATGCGACATTCAAGGATGGTGGAATCGATCTCCAACGATTTCACTCTCGATTTTGCTATTTATACACCATAAAAGCTGCCCGTCTGTTAAAAGGTCTACGAATTTGTTTTCGTGAGCATTAAGGTTAATTCTCGGTACTGCGCGTTAGGTTCTGAGAAGGTAAGGTATTCGGTAAAAAGAATAACTTTATATCCATTGGTTATGCTCTCCACCGGATTGACAATCTTCTGTAATATTCAAACTGGGAAAAAAGGTGTCTATGGGCAACGCTGTTAAGCGGATTTATTAGTGGAATACAAGGCTTGAATGTGGATATCGCAGGATACGTGAAACTATTGACTTACACGCTCGATTCCCGAACAGGGTGGTAACTTTCACGTACGGCTTAACTCCCCATTTCTAAGTCGTACATAAAATTAAGGTGTCATATCTGCTACAGTGCCCACTTATTTGTGGAATGAACATTAAGCGAGTCTCTCGCTACAGCAGGTTACATTCTCGCAAGGCAAGGTTTTCGGCAAAAAGTTTGACTTCATTTCAAGTTTTAACGTTCTCCATCGGCCTGAATCTCTACTTTAATATCCATACCGTGAAATAAAGTGTCCATTGCCTATTCTGTCAAGAGGATATACTCCTGATATACCTAGCGTGACACTCGGAATCACTGTATAGGAGAAGCTATTTTCTTAGATGTACGATTCTCAAAAGAGGTGGTGAGGTTCTGGAACTGTTTGACACTCGATCTTCTAATGCATACATGGAATTAAGGTGCCAGTCACTAAACTGTCAACTAATTTGTTTCACAGAACACAGTTATGCTCTCGATACAGCGGGTTAGGATTTCGAAGGGTAGGGTCTCCGGTAAAACTTTTGACATTATGCTAATAGGTAACGTTCTAGGAGGGGAAGACTCTGTACATCATTATTCAAACCGTGATTTACGGTATCCATTACCAATACAGTTCAGTATATTTACTCCCGGAATGCCTGCGAATACACTCGGAAACACAGGATACGTGAAACTTAGTCATTCGGCCTTCAAAGAGGGTGGAAACATTCTCGAAGGTATGATTCTCGAATATTCTATTCATGCATGAAAATGTGGTGCCCGTCACTAAAATATGTATTAATTTGTATCGCTGAGACGATGTTATAGTCTCGGTACAGCTGGATATGCTTTCGGAAGGTAAGGTCTACAGTAAAGCGATTGCCTATTTACCACCTGCTTGGTAACATAAATGGATTGACGTTCTGTTTTAATATTCAAACTGCTAATTAACGTGTCTATTGCCAACAATGTACAGGGCAGTTACTCCCGGACTAAATGGTTTGACACTACGAGTCACAGGATATGTGAATCTATTGACTTAGCCGTTCCACCCACAAATATGTGGTATCGTTCTCGATCAGTTAGTTACTCGATCTTCTAGTTCACATATGAAAATAAGATGTGCTTCTGCTATAATGTCTACTAATTTGTTTCCGTAAGCACTGAGCACATCACTCGCTACAGCGGGCTACTTCTTCGAAGGCAAGGTATCCGGTAAAAAGTATGATTTTATAACATTTGGTAATGATCTCCGTCGAAATGACTTTCTACTATAATATTCATACCGTGAATTCGGGAGTGTGATGCCAATACTGTAGAGCGGATTTACTCCCGGAATTCCTGATGTGACTCGCGGAATCACAGGATCGGCTCAAGATGCCGCTCGACTTTCAAAGAGGGTGGTAATGTTCTCAAACGCTTGGATCATAGATATTCTAATTCATACATGAATTTAGGGTGTCCTCACTAAAATTTACAGTAATGTCTTTCTCTATCCACGAAGTAATACTCTCCATGCAGCGCGTTAGCTTCTCGGACGGTAATGTTTTCTGTAAAGCACTTGACTCTATACCAATAGGTATCGTTCATCAACGGATTGTCAATCTACTTTAATATTCAATCCGTGGATTAAGGTATCCATTGCCAATACGGTTCAGTGGATTTAATCCCGGAATACCTGGTTTATCACTCCGAATCACTGGATATATGATGCTATTAACTTAGCTGTGCGACCCACGAAGAAGATAATAACGATATCGAACTGTTTCACACTCGTTCCTCTAATTCATACCTGGAATTAAGGTGTCTCTTGCCAATACTGTTCAGCCGATTTGCTACTGGAATACCTTGTTTGACTCTCTCAGCCATAGGATATGTGAAGCTATTGACATAGCTATTCGACTGTCTCAAAGAGGATGGCAACGTTCTCGGACATTTTGACACTCGACCTTCTACATCATATACGAAATTAAGGCGCCCGTCATTAAAATGTTTACTAATTTGCTACACTGAGCACGATGTTATACCGACGATACCGCGGGTTATGATCCCGGAATGTAAGGTGTGCTATAAAGAGTATGACATTATACCAATTAGTGACGCTCTCAACCGGTTTGAGACCCTATATTTAATATTCAC
Source organism: Euglossa dilemma (assembly GCA_002201625.1). Lineage (NCBI taxonomy): Eukaryota > Metazoa > Arthropoda > Insecta > Hymenoptera > Apidae > Euglossa > Euglossa dilemma. The sequence goes on along the minus strand of NIJG01000647.1, from coordinate 44,362 downwards.
ACCGTTAATAATGGTGTCTGTTACCAAAATTGCTCTATCTACTATCTACTATCAGAGATGGCGGTAACGTTCTGGAACGGTTTGACTGTCGAATTTTCATTTCAAGCAGGAAAATATGGTGTCCGTCTCTATAGTACAAATCAATGTGTTCCTCTGAACACGGTGTTATACTCCCGATACAGGGCGTTTGGTTCGCGGAGAGTATTGTCGCCGGTAAAACGACTCATTTTATTCCNCACGCGAAGAAGCCGATGACGTTAGAGGATGGAATGGCCTTCTGTAAAAAGTTTTACTTTATACCAATTGGTATCGTCCTCGAACGCTTGGACGCTCTATATTTAATATTCAAACCGTGAATTAAACTTCCTATTGCCAATACTGTTCAGCGCACTTACTCCTGGAGTACCTGGATTTTCTCTCGGAATCGCAGGATAGGTGGAGCTTGACTTATACGTTCGACAATTCTACAAGGTGGTAACGATCCCGAACGCTTTCTCCCTCGATCTTCTAATTCATACATGAAATAAGTGTGCCCGTCACTAGAATGTAAACTGCTTTTCATCTCTATACACGAAGTTATACTGTCGAAACAGCGGGTTAGTTTCTCGGAAGGTAAGCCCTTCGGTAAATAGTTTGGCTCAATACCAAACCATAACGTTCTACAACGGTTTGACTCTGTACTATAAAATATGTTACGGGAATTTGGATTTTTAACGCCGCTACTGCACAGCGGGTTTAATCCATGAATTCCTGGTTTGACTCTCGAAATCGCAGTATAATTGAAGCTATTGACTTAGCCGTTCGGCTCCCAAGGACGTTCGTATCGCTCACAAACGGTTTGACACTAGTTATTCCAATTTCATACATGAAGTTAATGTGCCCGTCACTAAAATGTATACTAATTTGCTTCTATGAACACGAATGAACCATCCCGATACAGGGAGGTAGCTTCTCCGAAAATAAGGCCTGCTGAAAAAGTCGGGCTATGGAGCAATCTGTATCGTGCTACAACGCGTTGACTCTGTTCTTTACTACTCAGTCCCTAAAATTGCAAGCCCCATGCCAATAATGTGCAGTAGGTTTTTGACGCGAATTACCTGGATTGCCTCTAGGGATCACAGGGTAGGTGAAGCTGTTAACTTAGCCGTTCGAGTGTTGAAGATGGTCGCAACGTTCTCGAAAGGTTTTACTCATGGTGTTTCTATTCGTGTATGTAAATAAGGTGCCCGTCATTAAAATGTATACTAATTTGATTCTCTTCCCACAAAGTTATACCCACGATACTGATGGTTATGCTCTCGGCAGGCAAGATATGCTATAAGGAGTAAGACGTTATACCAATTGGTAACGTTCCCGAATGGTTTGCTGACTCGATCTTCTAATTCATACATGCAATTATGGTGCCCATCTCTAAAATGTGTAATAATTGCTTCCTCTGAACACCATGTTATACTCTCGATACAGCACATTAGTCTTTCAGAGGGTATGGTCTTCATCAAAACGATTGACTTTATAACAAGTGGTAACGTTCTCAAACGGACTGACGTTCTACTTTAATATTTAAATCGTTTATTAGGGTGCCTAATGCCAATACTTTTCGGAGGATTTATTCCTGGAATACCTGGTTTGTCTCTCCGAATCTCAGACTATGTGAAGCTATGGACCTTGCCTTTCGACTCTCAAAGGTTGTGGTAACGTTCTTGAACGGTTTGACCATCCAAATTCTAATTCAAGCATAAATTTAATGTGCCGTCACTAACATATATACTAATGTGCTTCCCGCAACACGAAGTTATACTCTGGATACAGCAGGTTATGATCTCGGAAGGTAACGTACTCGGTACGATATATGACTTTATACCAATTTATAATGATTACCTACAGTTTGAATCTCTACCTCAATTTTCAGAAAGTGAATTAAGGTGTCTGTTGAATATAAGGATCAGCGGATTTACTTCTTCAAAACCTAATTTGACTCTCGCAATCACGGGATAACTGAAGCTAGTGACTTCGATGTGCGAATGTCGAAGGTGGTGGTAACGTTCTGTTTGCCCCTCGATCTACCAATACATACATGAAACTAAGGTGGCCGCCACAGAAATGTATACTAATTTTTTCTTTGAACACAAAGTTATTCCCTCAACACAGCCCGTTAGGTTCTCGGATGATAATGTATTCGGTAAAAAGAATGACATTATACCATGCGGTAATGTTGTCCGACGGTTTGCCTC
>NIJG01000647.1:2901-13007 GCA_002201625.1 Euglossa dilemma | reverse complement strand
CAAAGAAGGTGGTTACGGTCACGAATGGTTTGGTACTCGATCTTATAAATGCAGCATGAAATTATAGTGTCCGTCACTAAAATGTATACTAACGTGTTTCCTCGAAGACGAAATTATTCTCTAGAAACGGCGGGATTGGTTCACGGGAGGTAAAATTTCTGACAAAGATTGACTCTACACCAATACATATCGTCTTACTGCGATTTGACGTCCACTATTAATGTTCCATCCCTGAATTAATGTGTTAATGTCCAATATTTTACAGGGTATTTACTCCCGGAATACCTGCTTTGACTTTCGGAATGGTAGGATGGCTGAAAATATTACCATAGCCGTTCGATTTTAAAGAATATGGTATCGTTCTCGAAACGTTTGATCCGCGATCACGTAATTCATACATGAAACTGATGTGCCCGTAACTAAAATGTGTAGTAATTTGTTTCTCTAAACACGAAGTTATACTCTCGATACAGCGGGATAGGATAACGGAAGGTAAGTCATTCAGTAAATGGTATGACTTTATAGCATTTGGAAGTGTTCTCCGATGGCTTTCCTCTCTTCTTTAATATTCAAACCGTGAATTAAGGTGTCGATAGCCAATACTGTTCAGCGCATTTTCTCCCGGAATAACTCGTGTGGCTCTCGAAAGCACAGGATATGTGAAGCTATTGACATAGCTGCTCGAATATCATAGAAGGTGCTACCGTTTTCTAACGGTTTGACACTCTGGCATGCATGGAATTGACGGTTTCAATAGTAAAATTGAGCGTCGAACCGTTACTAACTGTTATAAAATCAAGCGTCTTACCAAATGCCATGCCTCCCGATAACCTCATCCGCTATATCGAGAGCATATCTTCCTGTTCACAGAAAGAAGTTAGTGTTCATTTCAGTGACGACCTCCTCAATTTCACGTATGAATTAGATGATCGATGGTCAAACCGGTCTCGCACGTTACCATCGTCTTTGGAAATGCAACAGCTATGTCTAAAGTAGCACCTGTCTTCTGATTCCGAAAGTATAACCAGGTATCCCGGGACTAAATCCGCTGTACAGTATTGGCTGTTGATTTCGTAATTCGCAGTATGAATATTGAAGTCGGGCATCAATCCGGTTGAGGACGCTACCAATTTGTATAGAATCAAACTCTTCACCGACGTCCATACCTTTCCTGAAGACCAACTCTCTGTAGGGATAGCCTTGCTAAGTGTTAATTGAAACATTTGAGGAGAAATGTTAGAGACGGGAACAATAACTTGACATTGAATCTGAATATCGACGGCCAGACAGATCGAGAACGTCACCATATTCCTCAAGAGACGAACGGTTAAGTCAATGCTTCCACTTATCCTGAGATACCGAGATCCAAAGCAAGTATTCTGAAAGTAAATCCAATGAACAGTATGGGCAACAAACGCCTTAATTCTCGGTTTGAATACTAAGGTGAGCGTCAATCAGATTGTGAATGCTATGAATAGATATAAATTCAAGCGCTTAACTGAAGACCTTACCCTCTGAAAGCTTAACGCGCAGAACCGAGAGTATAAGATGGCGACCAGAAGAACTAATTACTAGACATTTTGGTGACGGGCACATTAGTATCATGTAGGAATTAGAAAATCTAGGTCCAAACACTATGCGAACGTTATCCCCTTCTTTGAGAATCAAACTGCTAAGTCAATAGCATCATATATTTTGATTCCGAGAGTCAAACAAGGTATACCAGTAGTAAATCCACTGAAGAGTGATGGAAACAGACACCTCCATTTAGAGTATTGGGTATTAAGGTAGTTAGCCATTCAGTTGGAGAACATTACCAATTGATATAAAGTCATTTTCTTTACGATACACCTTACCTTCCAAGAACCTATCCGGCTGTAGCGAGTGTTATGCTTCGTTTTCAGAGAAACAAATTAGTATTCACTTTAGTGACGGGCACCTTAATTTCATGTGTGTATTAGAAGATCGAGTATCAAACTGTTGGAGAACGATACCAACCGGCTTCTTTGTGATACGAATGGATAAGTCAATAACTTCACCCATCCTGTGATTCCGAGTGCCAAACCTGGTGTTCCGGGAATAAATCCGCTGAACTGTATCGGTACTGAACTTCTCATGTCAAGGTTTGAATATTAAAGTCGAACGCCAAACCATTTGGCAGCGATACCAATTCGTATAAATACATTCCTTTTACAGAATCTCTTTCCCTCGTGAAGCTAACCCGTTGTATCGAGAGTAAAATTAGTAGGCATTTTAGACATGGAAATCTTAATGTTATGTATTTAGAATAAAGATCGAGGGTCAAACCGCTCCAGGACGATATCATCTTCTTAGACGATCGATGGGCTAAGTATACATACACCTATTCTGTGGTTGCGAAAATCAACATCGAACTCCGAGATAAAATCCGCTGATCTGAATCAGCATGAGACACCGTATTTCTCGGCGTGAATATTACAGTTGAGCGCCAAACCATTTGAAAACGTTACCAATTTGTATCGACTCAAACCTATCACAGGAAGCCTTACATACAGTGAATCTAATCCGCTGTATCGAGAGGATATCATCGTGCTCATTGGAACAAATAACTATAAATTTCAGTGACCGGCACTTTAACATCATGAAACAATTCGAAGGACGAGTGCCAAACCGTTCGAGAACGTTACCACCTTCTTTGAGAATCGAATGCCAATGCCAAAGCTTCGCCTACCCTGTGATTACGAAAGTCAAACCAGGTTCTCCGCAAGTAAATCGTCTGTTCAGTATGGGCATTAGACACCATATTTCTCGGTATAAATTTTAAAGCACATAGTAAATCCGATGTAGCACGTTACCTCCCTCTTTGAGAGTCGAACGTATAAGTCAACAATTCCACCTATCCTGTGATTCTGAGAGTCATACTAGGAATTCCAGGAGTACATCCGCAAAAGTGTATTGGCAATAGACACCACTATTCACGGTATAAATATTTTGGTACAATGTCAAACCGCCGGAGAACACTATCAATTAAAATAACATAATTCTTTCTACCCAATACCTTACCTTCTGAGAACGTATCCCGCTGTGGTGAGTGCCAAGTTTAGTGCCCATGGAAACAAACGGCTAGACGTTTCAGCAGGCGGACGCCTTAATTTCACGTAAGAATTGCAAAATCGAGAGTCAAAATTTTCGAGAACGACAGCATGATTTTTGAAACGCGTACTGGTAGGTCAATAGCTTCACCTACCATGTTATTGCAAGAATTAGACCTGGAATTCCGAGGGTCAGTCCGCATTATAGTATTGGCAATAGGCACCTTAATTTACAGTATCCATTGTAAAGCACATAGTCATACCGTTGTGGATCGTTATCTATTGGTGTAGAGTCAAACTTTTTACAGAAATTCTTACCTTCCGCGAAACAAACCCACCGTATCGAGAGTATGCCATTGTACTCAGAGAGACACATTAGTATACATTTTAGCGACGGGCATCCGAATTTCATGTATGAATTAGAAGATCGAGAGGCAAACTGTTCCAGTACGTTACCACTCTTTCTGAGAGTCGCACAGCTTAGTCTATATATTCACCTACCTTGTGATTTCGAGCGGGATACTAGATATTCTGGGAGTGAGTGCGGTGAACAGTACTGTCAATGGTCACCTTAGTTCACGGTTAGAATATCAAAGTAGGGAGTCGAAAAGTCGGCGAACATTACAAGTACGTACTAAGTCATTCTTTATAACGCATATTTTACCTTCCGAGAACATAACCCCTTGTAGCGAGGGTCTTGCTTAGTGCTCATGGAAACAAAGTAGTAGACATTTTATCGACCGGTGATCGTAATATCATGTCTGCACAGCAGAATCGAAAGTCAAACCACTCGAGAACGTTACCACCTTCCTTGGGATTTGAACGCCAAAATTAATAGCTTCGCCTATCCTGGGATTCCGTGAGTCAAGTTAAGTACTCCGGGCGGAAATGCCCTGTATTGGCAATCGACACCTTAAATTACGGACTGAATATGAAAGCTGACCGTCATACCGTTGTGGAGCGTCACCTATTTGTATATGGTTAAACCTTTTGCAGAAAGCCTTACCTGCCGAGAATATAAACCACCGTATCGCGAGTATAACTCCGTGTTCAGAGAGACACATTAGTATACATTATAGTGATGTGCACCATAAGTTCATGAATGACTTAGCAGATCGAGTGTCAGAGCGTTCGAGAACGTAACCACCTCCCTTGAGATTCGAGCAGTTAGTACAATAGCTTCTTTGATAGTCGAACGGCCAAGAAAGTAGCATCTCCTTTCCAATGCTTGCTGGAGTCAAACCAGTTATTCCGGCAGTACATCCGCCGTAGAGTATCGGCTATACACAACATAATCCGTGGTATAAATATTAAGGTGCTGAGTCAAACCGATGGAGAACATTATCAATTAAAATAAATTTTTACTTCATACACAATTCCATACCCTCCGTGATCTCAACCCGCTGTAGCGAGTCCCTTGCTTAGTGATCACGGAAATAAATGAGTAGACATTTGAGTAGTCGGACACCGCAGTTTCACGTATAAATGGCAAAATCGATAATCATGCTGTTCGAGATCGTTAGCATCCTTTATGAAAGTCGTAATGCCAAGTCAATAGTTTCACCTGCCCTGATATTCCGAGGGTCAGACCAGGAATTCCGATAGTCTATGCGCAGTATAGCATACGCAATGGACACATTAATTCACACACCAAGTAGTAAAATAAGGGGTCAAACCGTTGTATATCGTTACCTTTTGCTATAGAGTCAAACCTTTTACCGAAAGCCTTACCTTCCTAGAACGTATGCCGCTGTATCGAGAGTGTAACTTGGTGTTCACCGAAGCAAATTAGTATTCACTTCAGTGTCGAGCACCTTTTCTTCGTGTATGAATTATAAGATCGATGGTCAAACCGTTCGAAAGCGATACCACCCGCTCTGAGAGACGAACGGCTATGTCAATAGTTTCACCCATCTTCCAATTCCGAGAGTCGAACCTGGCAATCCGAGTGTAAATACGCTGCACATTATTAGCATCGTACATTGTATTTCTTGGGATAAATATTGAAGTCCAGAGCGAAAGCTTTGTAAGACGTTACGTACATATATAGAGTAAAACCTTATAGCGATGGCCCTTCCTACTGAGAAGCTATCCCGCAGTATCGAGATTATATCTACGTTTTCAGAGGAGTAAACTAGTATAAATTTTAGTGACGGGCAATCTTACTTCAAGCATGAATGAGTAGATCGACTGTCCAACCGTTCTAAATCGTTATCACCTGCTCTGAGAGTCGAATAGTTAAGCCAATATCATCACCTATCCTGTGATTCCGAGAGTAAAACGAGTTACTCCGAAAGTCAATGACCCGTACAGTATTGGCAATTGCCACCTTAACCCACGGTATGAATATTAAAGCGGACCGTTAACACGTTATTAAACGTTAACAATTTTTATATAGTCATTCTTCCTACGGACGGCCTTACCTGCCGAAAAGCCTACCCAGCTGTATCGAGAGTGTAACTTCGTGATCAGAAAATAAAAATTAGTATTCATTCCAGTGACGGGCACCGCAACTTCATGTATGAATGAGAAAATCGAGCTTCAAACCTTTCGGGAACATTACCACCTTCTGTGAGAGACGAACGTCTGAGACAGTGAGCACACTAATCCGGTGATTCCAAGAGCCAAAGCAGGTATTGCGGGAGTAATTCTGCTGAACAGTTATGGTAACAAACGCCTTAATTCACGGTTCGAATATTAAAGTAGAGCATCAAAGTGTTTGAGAGCGTTACCAATTGGTGTGAAGTCAAACGCTTTTCCGAAGTCTTCACCTTCCGAAAAACTAACCTGCTGCATCGAGAGTATAACTTCGTGTACAGAGAATGGAATTTGTCCTCGTTCCTGTGACGGGTGCCTTAGTTTCATGTTTGAATTCTAAGATCGATGGTTAAAAAGTTCGAGATCGATACCACCATCTTTTAGAGTCGAGCGGCTCATTCTACAGCCTCACCGATCCTGTGATTCCGTGTGTCATATCTGGTATTCCGAGAGTATATCCGCTGAACAGTATTGGCAATAAACACCTTAATTGACGGCATGATTATTAAAACTGAGCGTCAAACAGTTTCAGAAGGATATCAATTGTTATAATATCAAACATTTTACAGAAGACCTTACTTTCCGAAGAAATAACCCACTGTATCGGGAGCGTATCATCGTGTTTAGAGAATCACATTAGTATACATTATAGTCAAGTCAGCTTAATCTCATGTATGAATTGCAACGTCGAGTGTAAAACAGTTCGATACCGTAACCACCATCTCTAATGTAGGAACAGCTATGTCAACAGCTTCACCTGTCCTGTGATTCGGACAGGCAAGCCAAGTATTCCGGGAATAAATTCGCCTGACTGTATGGGAAGTAGACACGGTATTTCTCGATTTGAATATTAATGCAGTTGTCTATGCGTTGTAGAATGTTAACAAATGGTAGGAAGTCAATCTCTTTACCGATGACATTACCTTCCGCGAAATGTACCCCCTTCATCAAAAGCTTAATTTCGTCGTCAGAGAAAGAAATTATTATTCATTTCAGACACGAGCACCTTACCTTCATGTATGAATTAGTAGATCGAGGGTCAAGCAGCAAGGGAATTTTACCGCCATCAATGAGAATCGAACGTATAAGTCAGTAGTTTCACCTGCCCTGTGATTCCGGAAGATAAACTAGGCCTTGAGGGAATCAAGAAACTATACACTATTGGCAATGGGTACTGTAATTCGCGGTTTCAATATTAAGGTACAGAGTCTATCCCTTATAGAACGTTACATATTGGCATAATGCCGAAAGCATTACCCAAGACCTTACCCTCCAAGAACATAACCTGGAGGATCGAGACTATAACTTCGTGATCATAGATTCAAATAGGTATATATTTTAGCGGCAATCACTTTAATTAGATGTATGAATTAGTAGATCAGAAGTCAAACCGATCGAGATGGCTACCACATTTTTTGAAAGTCAAACCACTGAGTCAATAGTTTCAACAACAGATGTGATTGCGAGATTCAAGCCTCATATTCCAGGAGTAAATACACTGAACAGCATTGGCAGTAGACACCTTGTTTCCCGGTTTGAATATTAGAGTAGGGAGTCAATACGTTGCAGAACATAATGAATTTGTATAAGGTCATACTTTATACCGAATACCTTAACATCCTAGAACCTAACTCGCAGTAGAGAGTATCATGCTTTGTGCTCACGGAAATAAATCAATAGACATATTAGCAGAAGGATAACTTTTTTCATATACGTATAGCAAAATCGAGAGCCGAACGGTTGGAGAACGTTAGCTCCTTCTATAAGATTCGTACGGCTAAGTCATTCGCTTCACCTATCCTGCCATTCCGAGAGTGAAACCAGGAATTCCGAGTGCAAATCCGCTGAACAGAATTGGCAATGGACACCGTAACACACGGATCGAATATGAAAGTAGGCCGTCAAACCGTCGTTCAACGTTGCCAATTTGTGTAAAGTCATTCTTCCTACTGAACAATTAACTTTCCGTGAAGCTAAACCGCAGTATCGAGAGCACAACTTCGTGTGCTCATGGAAGCAATTTAGAATGCATCTTAGTGACGGACACCTTAGCTCCATGTATGGATTAGGAGATCGATGGTAAAACTGTTCGAAAACGTTACCACCTTACTCCAGGATCGAACGCCAGCGATAGTGACTTCATCCATCCTACGATTACCAGAGTCAAACCTGGTATTCTTGGCGTTAATACGCTGAAGAGTATTGGCAGAAGAAACCTTAATTCACGCTGTGATTATTAATGCAGACCGTCAACCCGTTGTGGAACGCTACTCATAGCTATAGAGGCAAACGTGTTACAGAAAGCCTTAGCTTCAGAGATGATAACGCCGTATCGAGAGTATAGCTTCCTGTTCAGAGAAAGACACTAGTATACATTTTAGTGACGGGCATCATAGTTTCATGCATGAATTTGAAGATAGAGGATCAAATCATTGCAAAACGATACCACCTTCTTTGTGAGAAGCTCAACAAAGTCAACAGCGCCACCTGTCCTGCGACTCCGAGAATTAAATGGGGTACTCTGGAACTAAATGCCCTGTACAGTATTGGCATAAGATACCACAATTCAAGGTATGAATATTAAAGCGGACCGCCATACTGTTGCAAAACGTTACCTATTGCTAGAGATTCAATCGTCTTACCGAAGGCATTACCCTGCTAGAAGCTGATCCGCTGTATCGAGAATATAACTTCGTTTTGAGAGGAGAAAATTATTTCACATTTTAGTGTCGGGCACGATAATTTCATGCACGAATTAATAGATCGAGGGTCAAACCGTTCGAAAACGATAGCACGATATTTGCTCGTCGAAAGGATAAGTCAATAGCATTACCCATCCTGTGGTACCGAGAGTCAAACCAGGTATTCCGGGATTATATCCACCGAACGGTATTGGCAATAGACACCACAATTCACACTATGAATACTAAAGTAGGAAGTCAAATTGTCGATGAACATTACCAACTCGTATAATGTCATTTTTCTTACCGAATGCCTTACCTTCCGATTAGCTAACCCGCACTAATTAGTGTACAATTTCGTTTTCAAAGAAGCAAATTAGTACACACTTTAGTGACGGGCACCTGAACTGTATTTGCAATAGACATCTTCATTCGCGGTATGAATATTAATGTAGAGAGTCAAACCGATGTAGAGCGTTCCCTATTGCTATATATTCCAACGATTTACCGATAACCTTGCCCGTCGAGAACATAACCCGTTGTATCGAGAGCATAACATTGTGTTCAGAGAAACAAATTAGTATACATTTTTGTGACGATCATCTTATTTTCCTGCTAGAATATGAAACTCGAGAATCAAGCCATTCAAGAGCGTTACCACTATTTTAGGGATTCGAACTCCTAAGTCAATAGCTGCACCCATCCAGTGATTCAGATAGTCAATGCAGGCATTCCGGGCGTAAATGCGCTGAACACTGTTGCCAATAGTATTGGCAATATACAGCAAGAAACCGTTGTCGAACGATATCTATTGGTATTGAGTCAAACTTTTTGCCGAAGGCCTTACCTTCGGAGAACATTACCCGCTGTATCCTGGGTATACCTTCACGTTCAGAGAAACAAATTGCTAGACATTTTAGTGACGGATACGGTAATTTCATGCTCCAATTATAAGAATCGATTGTCAAACTGTTCGAGAACATAACCACCTTCTTTGTGGGTGGCACAGCTGTGTCAATGGCTTCACCTTTCTTCATATTCCGAGTGCCAAGCCAGGTATTCTGGGTGCAAATCAGCTGAACTGTATGGCAATAGGCACCTCCATTCACGATTTGAATATTAATTCAGACCGTCAACCCGTTGCTGAACGTTACCCGCTTGTATAGATACAAACCTTTTACCGAAAGCCTTACCTTCGAAGAAGCTAATCCGCCGTGTCGAGAGTATAACCTCGTGTTCAGAGCAGGACATTATTATACGTTTTACTGCTGGGCTCATTAATTTCATGTATGAGTTAGAACATCGAGTGTCAAGCCGTTGCATAACGTTACCAACTTCTTAGAGAATCGCACAGATATGCCAATAGCTTCACCTATCCCGTGATTTTGAGTGTCAATTCCATCGTATTCCAGTAGAAAATCCGCTGTTGAGTGTTGCCAATACTCAACACCCTGTTCCACGGCATAAATATTAAGCTAGAGCGAGTAACAGTTGTGCAACGTTACCCATTGGTATAGAGACAACCTTTTTGTCGAATGCCATACCGGCCGTGAACCTTACCCGCTGCATCGAGATTATAACTTTCTGTGCAGAGAATCAAATTAGCATACAATTTCGTGACGGTGACCTTAATTTCATGTATGAATTAGAAGGTGAAGTGTTAATCCGATCACGAACGTTATCACCTTGTCTGAGAGTAGAGCGGCTAAGTAATAGCTTCACCTATCTTGTGATTCCGAGAGTACGACCAGTTATTCCGGGAGTGAATCCGCTGAACACTATTGTCAGTTGACACCTTAATTCACCGTATGAATTT
>NIJG01000646.1:24923-41279 GCA_002201625.1 Euglossa dilemma | reverse complement strand
AAAATAAAAATAATCGTGACTCTATTTCAATAAAACATCGACCCAAATTTTACCAAAAAACAACGGTATATTTTCAACAATCGCGAAAAGAATTTTCCATCGACTCTAACCGATCTTACAATTTCTCGATCGGCGAATTCCAAGAAGCAAGGCTCGTCGTATATTATCGACAGGAAAGTATTCAAACGAGATTGTGGTACTATTCGCGAGAGACTGATATATTCGGTACTCGTTACGAGATTTTTTCCGCAGAAGTTTCATCAATAACGTTGATGCGTGTGGTCTGAGCGTTTGGTATTTTGTTTGGCCCATTAAAAAATTATTTATGCTCTTCCTATTGTACTCGGAAGTTTAATCGTGTATCGTCCCTGTAGTAACGTTCTGGATGACTGGCTCTGGTACAGAGATAGATTCTTCGACTCTGTTGTCTCATTTATAAACCACTTGCTCCTAAGGCTCCTCCTTAGCTACGTGATTTAATTCGCATGAACCTCGCGGAACACACTGCTCGCAGGTTTCCTTCTTGCTAGACCCCGTCTAAATTTAGCCGGATCTCTTCATCGTATTCCTGAATCACGGTCTAATATTTCAGGCCACCCTTTAATTCCTCGACGTTGTTTGCTACTTTGTTCCCCGACTGGGAGTACAGCCTTCGAATGTTACTTCAGTTCCGCTTCGTTCCTTACATGTTTATTGTAATTGATCTTCTAATGTCTGCCTTTATCCGCAGATTACATGCCGGCTATACTTTGCAGGTTCGTTTCTTCCTACAAAGTATAGACTTTCAGCGTTATTTTAGTATCATTGATTTCCAAGAAATTTATCGCAACTGCTCTCCTAATTGCTACCTTTGTCCGCGAGTTAATTACGTCACTCTGGAGAACATTCGCGGGTTCGCGTTTTCCTTTAAAATACACACCTTTAGCGGTGTTTTAGTGTTATTGATTTCTCAGAAATTTATGTTACAATTCATTTTCTAATTGCTACCTTTAACCACCGGGTAATTACCTCGAATGTTCCTTGCAAGTTTGTTTTACTTCGCTGTGATGTAGATCTTCGATTTTATTTTGCTACTTTTCATCTGATTGTTGCATTGATTCGTTTAAAGTTGATACTTTTATCTGAAGATCAATTATATTACTGTGGATATCAATTGTAAGTTTGTTTCTTTTTTTAAAAAATATATTTTCACTGTTATTTCATTTTTATTAAATTCTACTAATTTTTGTAACTGATATTTAATTGTAGTATTTATTTATAACAGTCGTTTATACTATTTTAGTGTTATTGGTCTTTTAAAATTTATGATAAATCATCTCCTAATTGCTGCTTTTAGTTGAAAATTAATTGAGTCATTGTGGATATTCCTTGCAACTTTGTTTACTTCGCTGTGAAGTAGATCTTTAATTTTATTTTGCTTCCATTCGTGTCTTGTGTATTTATTTTTCATCTGATTATTGCATTGATTCGTTAAAAGTTGCTACTTTTATCTGCAGATCAATTATATCACTGTGGATATCAACTGTAAGTTTGTTTCTTTTTTTAAAAAATATATTTTCAGTGTTATTTCATTTCTATTAAATTCTACTAATTTTTGTAACTGATATTTGGTTGTAGTATTTATTTATAACAGTCGTTTATACTATTTTAGTATCATTGGTCTTTTAAAATTTATGATAAATCATCTTCTGATTGCTGTCTTTAGTTACAGATTAATTGAATCATTGTGGATATTCCTTGCAAGTTTGTTGCTTTCTTTGAAATCGAATTTAAAAAATTAATCGCAGTTGATCTCCTAATTATTATCTTTTCTTTTATTTGTTTCACAATGTTACTGTAGCTACCTTAATTCCTCACATATGTACTTATTTTAATCAACCTCCAAATTGCTACCTTTGCAAACATAATTATAGGTGAATGTTCTTTGCAATCTTGTTTGTACCTTTGAGATATAGTCATTCAATGTTATTTTAGTTTCATTCATTTCCAACAAATTTATCGCAATCGAACTCTCAACTATATTACACAATTAATTATTTATCGGTGTACATCACAGGTTTTTTTTCCTATAAAAAGAAATTCCTCAATATTTATTTAGTGTTATTAATTTACTACAACTGATCTTTTAATTGCAACATTTTTAGATATTTCTTATTTTAAAGGAAAAATAAATCCCCAGTGTTATTTTAATTTCACCAATATTTTATAAATTTATCATAATTACACTATCAATTATAGTATATCACACTATTTTTCATACTATTGTGGATATTTTCCACAACTTTGTTTCTTTCATTAAAATGTGAACAAATTGTGAACAAATATTCTAGATACCTTTTTTATTAAATATTTTTATTTAACTTTTCTCATTTCTTACAAATTTATTATAATTGTTCATTTGTAATAATTGCTTCATTTTCAACATTCTTCCAAACTTTATTTTTTTCTTCAAAATTCAATTCTTCATTATCGCTGTAACTTTACCGATCTTCCACAAATTTATTACAATTATTCTCTTAAAATATCGATCGCATATTTTATTCAGCACCCAAATTCACGATTCTTATACACTCGCATTCACGTGTTAGTACCTAATACACATTTGCATGCTTCAATTCGAAGCATTAAATCATCCCATTCAAGCAAGGTTCTTGCACTTCCTCTTTCCTCTTCTCGTTACTTCATATGTTATTTTAATAAAATACAATTACAAAGGTGTTCTATTACCGGTAATTGACGTATAATAATGCCTCCCTTCTTACCATATGATGTATGATTCCTCCCAGCTATATAATCTTCGAAATGATTAGGCCAATGAAAGATTCGAATAACACGTTTGTGTTTCTGCGGAGAAGAAATATCGAAAACACTCGATCGGCCGATGAATGATTCCTACGGTCATTAATACGTGACTCGAATGCCCTCCACGGGGAAACCTTCGTTTTCGTTTACGATTTCGGCTGCCTCATGCAGTATTAATGCGGCATTAATTCTGTGAATGCGCACAATAAACATTTATATAATCTCCCTTCGTGTATGCATGCGAACAGTAAAGCCGAAGAACGTAATAACGTGCACGTGTATAATAAATCCTATTTGACAAAATTTTTTCTCTTTTTTACCTTCTCAAAAGCGTAATTGTTGACACTATCGAAAGGTATTATGAATATATGTATACGAAAGGTTACGAGGTATTTTTTACACTTTATTTTACGTATTTTTCTTTTATTTTCTTTTTATGTTTCTTTATTTTGACGATTTAATCGTTTGGACTTGTCTGGAATTTATGGTGTGTATTAATTTGATTTAATTCAACCACCATAGTGGTGTTGTGAAATAAGATAGTTTTAAGGAGGAAATAAATTTATAAAATTATNTTTCAATCTCAAAAGATAAGGAAGACACAAAAATTTTCAAAGGAGTATTTTCTTCTTGACCCCTATTTATAAAAGTATATACAATACACGATGCATGATAAATAACGTATTATATTAATTATTTAATTTCTCATTATTAGAATTTCTTAATTCTAGTGAAAGAAATATTCTAGTAATATATTTCTACTAATATAGAAATATTCTAGTAATATATTTCAACACTTCTGTCAAAAGTAAAGGAACAAAGTAATAATTTCTAAATTTCTGCTTATTAAAAAAAAAAAATTATTATTTTCAATCTCAAAAGATAAGGAAGACACAAAAATTTTCAAAGGAGTATTTTCTTCTTGACCCCTATTTATAAAAGTATATACAATACACGATGCATGATAAATAACGTATTATATTAATTATTTAATTTCTCATTATTAGAATTTCTTAATTCTAGTGAAAGAAATATTCTAGTAATATATTTCTACTAATATAGAAATATTCTAGTAATATATTTCAACACTTCTGTCAAAAGTAAAGGAACAAAGTAATAATTTCTAAATTTCTGCTTATTAAAAAAAAAAAATTATTATTTTCAATCTCAAAAGATAAGGAAGACACAAAAATTTTCAAAGGAGTATTTTCTTCTTGACCCCTATTTATAAAAGTATATACAATACACGATGCATGATAAATAACGTATTATATTAATTATTTAATTTCTCATTATTAGAATTTCTTAATTCTAGTGAAAGAAATATTCTAGTAATATATTTCTACTAATATAGAAATATTCTAGTAATATATTTCAACACTTCTGTCAAAAGTAAAGGAACAAAGTAATAATTTCTAAATTTCTGCTTATTAAAAAAAAAAAATTATTATTTTCAATCTCAAAAGATAAGGAAGACACAAAAATTTTCAAAGGAGTATTTTCTTCTTGACCCCTATTTATAAAAGTATATACAATACACGATGCATGATAAATAACGTATTATATTAATTATTTAATTTCTCATTATTAGAATTTCTTAATTCTAGTGAAAGAAATATTCTAGTAATATATTTCTACTAATATAGAAATATTCTAGTAATATATTTCAACACTTCTGTCAAAAGTAAAGGAACAAAGTAATAATTTCTAAATTTCTGCTTATTAAAAAAAAAAAATTATTATTTTCAATCTCAAAAGATAAGGAAGACACAAAAATTTTCAAAGGAGTATTTTCTTCTTGACCCCTATTTATAAAAGTATATACAATACACGATGCATGATAAATAACGTATTATATTAATTATTTAATTTCTCATTATTAGAATTTCTTAATTCTAGTGAAAGAAATATTCTAGTAATATATTTCTACTAATATAGAAATATTCTAGTAATATATTTCAACACTTCTGTCAAAAGTAAAGGAACAAAGTAATAATTTCTAAATTTCTGCTTATTAAAAAAAAAAAATTATTATTTTCAATCTCAAAAGATAAGGAAGACACAAAAATTTTCAAAGGAGTATTTTCTTCTTGACCCCTATTTATAAAAGTATATACAATACACGATGCATGATAAATAACGTATTATATTAATTATTTAATTTCTCATTATTAGAATTTCTTAATTCTAGTGAAAGAAATATTCTAGTAATATATTTCTACTAATATAGAAATATTCTAGTAATATATTTCAACACTTCTGTCAAAAGTAAAGGAACAAAGTAATAATTTCTAAATTTCTGCTTATTAAAAAAAAAAAATTATTATTTTCAATCTCAAAAGATAAGGAAGACACAAAAATTTTCAAAGGAGTATTTTCTTCTTGACCCCTATTTATAAAAGTATATACAATACACGATGCATGATAAATAACGTATTATATTAATTATTTAATTTCTCATTATTAGAATTTCTTAATTCTAGTGAAAGAAATATTCTAGTAATATATTTCTACTAATATAGAAATATTCTAGTAATATATTTCAACACTTCTGTCAAAAGTAAAGGAACAAAGTAATAATTTCTAAATTTCTGCTTATTAAAAAAAAAAAATTATTATTTTCAATCTCAAAAGATAAGGAAGACACAAAAATTTTCAAAGGAGTATTTTCTTCTTGACCCCTATTTATAAAAGTATATACAATACACGATGCATGATAAATAACGTATTATATTAATTATTTAATTTCTCATTATTAGAATTTCTTAATTCTAGTGAAAGAAATATTCTAGTAATATATTTCTACTAATATAGAAATATTCTAGTAATATATTTCAACACTTCTGTCAAAAGTAAAGGAACAAAGTAATAATTTCTAAATTTCTGCTTATTAAAAAAAAAAAATTATTATTTTCAATCTCAAAAGATAAGGAAGACACAAAAATTTTCAAAGGAGTATTTTCTTCTTGACCCCTATTTATAAAAGTATATACAATACACGATGCATGATAAATAACGTATTATATTAATTATTTAATTTCTCATTATTAGAATTTCTTAATTCTAGTGAAAGAAATATTCTAGTAATATATTTCTACTAATATAGAAATATTCTAGTAATATATTTCAACACTTCTGTCAAAAGTAAAGGAACAAAGTAATAATTTCTAAATTTCTGCTTATTAAAAAAAAAAAATTATTATTTTCAATCTCAAAAGATAAGGAAGACACAAAAATTTTCAAAGGAGTATTTTCTTCTTGACCCCTATTTATAAAAGTATATACAATACACGATGCATGATAAATAACGTATTATATTAATTATTTAATTTCTCATTATTAGAATTTCTTAATTCTAGTGAAAGAAATATTCTAGTAATATATTTCTACTAATATAGAAATATTCTAGTAATATATTTCAACACTTCTGTCAAAAGTAAAGGAACAAAGTAATAATTTCTAAATTTCTGCTTATTAAAAAAAAAAAATTATTATTTTCAATCTCAAAAGATAAGGAAGACACAAAAATTTTCAAAGGAGTATTTTCTTCTTGACCCCTATTTATAAAAGTATATACAATACACGATGCATGATAAATAACGTATTATATTAATTATTTAATTTCTCATTATTAGAATTTCTTAATTCTAGTGAAAGAAATATTCTAGTAATATATTTCTACTAATATAGAAATATTCTAGTAATATATTTCAACACTTCTGTCAAAAGTAAAGGAACAAAGTAATAATTTCTAAATTTCTGCTTATTAAAAAAAAAAAATTATTATTTTCAATCTCAAAAGATAAGGAAGACACAAAAATTTTCAAAGGAGTATTTTCTTCTTGACCCCTATTTATAAAAGTATATACAATACACGATGCATGATAAATAACGTATTATATTAATTATTTAATTTCTCATTATTAGAATTTCTTAATTCTAGTGAAAGAAATATTCTAGTAATATATTTCTACTAATATAGAAATATTCTAGTAATATATTTCAACACTTCTGTCAAAAGTAAAGGAACAAAGTAATAATTTCTAAATTTCTGCTTATTAAAAAAAAAAAATTATTATTTTCAATCTCAAAAGATAAGGAAGACACAAAAATTTTCAAAGGAGTATTTTCTTCTTGACCCCTATTTATAAAAGTATATACAATACACGATGCATGATAAATAACGTATTATATTAATTATTTAATTTCTCATTATTAGAATTTCTTAATTCTAGTGGAAGAAATATTCTAGTAATATATTTCTACTAATATAGAAATATATTTCTAATAATATATTTCTACATTTCTGTCAAAAGTAAAGGAACAAAGTAACGATTCCTAAATTTCTGCTTAATAAAAAAGAAAAATTATTATTTTCAATCTCAAAAAATAAGAAAGACACAAAAATTTCCAACCAAATATTTTCTTTCTCGATCCCTATTTATAAAAGTATATACAATACACGACGTATAATAAATAACATATTACATTATATATTTATACAAAATCTACAAAAGAAATGGAACCGTATTTTACCAACCAAGTTCGCTAAAAATCCGAGTCCCAAAAAATCAAGCACGAGACGAGGCAAGTTTCCACGATCGGCTCGGAAATAATTCCAGCGATGGAAAAAAAAAATGGACGTTAATCGAAAGGTCATCCATGGCTGTGCCGATCCTCGATCGAGCCGAGATAACGTTCTGGCTCTAATGGAACCAGTACAGGGGCCAGGCAACACCTTGATGGACAGCCAACACGAGACGAACGCAGCAGACGCGTGTATCTAGCTTAAACTAAGTCGTCGCAAGCGCGTTTATGGGAAAGTAAAAGTTCTATAAACGGACACGTGAAAGATCCATTAAACTTTACGACAGAAATCGCCGTTTTTACGCTTTCGTCCCTGTGTAGACGCACGTCGATTAACTCGTCAATGGCGCGCGTAAATTCTCATGGCAGCGAACGCAGGGCTTCCGGAAGAAATCTGGTTGCCAGTTCTTGCCTCGAAAAATAATTCACTAACGACAAATTTTATTGCCCAGATACACACGAGCGACATCGATCGCGATTAGTTATGGTTTCAAACGCGATCGTTGATACGTGGGAACGACGTTAGAAATCGACTTACACTGCTTGTTATGTTACCTGTGCACCTTGGACGTGCAGTAAAATTCCGGTTTCGTTGACTTTTGGATTATTTAAAACGGAATCGAGATTTGAGATTTCGAGGCTATGGGAATTTTCGGAATTCGAAGAATTCATTTTGTTTTGCGAGAGGAATATTTTGTTTGGTAGCGAATGGTAACTAATTGTCATAATTTCTAGTTAAAAGTAGAAATTACCCTGATTATTACTAATTTTTTCCTCATAAATAAGGAAAATTTCGTCAAATTCTTGAAACTCGTAATGTAAGCGTTTTAAGTTTTATTAACTTTTGAATTTTTGAAAGTGGAATCGAAATTAGACTTCGAGACTGTGGAAATTTCCGGAATTCGAAGAATTCATTTTGTTTTGAGAGAGGAATATTTTGTTGGTACCAAGTTTTGAGAATTTTTAGTTTCAAAATTAAAACTAGAAATTACCCTGATTATTACTAATTTTTTCCTCGTAAATAAGGAAAATTTCGTCAAATTCTTGAAATTCATAGTGAAAGTGTTTTAAGTTTTATTAACTTTTGCATTTTCGAAAGTGGAATTGAAATGAGATTTCGAGGCTGTGGGAATTTTCGGAATTCTATATCGTTATTCGAGAGGAATATTTTGTTTGGTAGCAAGCTGTGAGAATTTTTAGCTACTAAATTGAAAGTAGGAATAACCCTAATCATTGTTAATTCTTTTCTTCGTAAACAAAGTAAATTTCGTCGAATTCTTGAAATTCATAGTGAAAGTGTTTTAAGTTTTATTAACTTTTGGATTTTCGAAAGTGGAATTGAAATGAGATTTCGAGGCTGTGGGAATTTTCGGAATTCTATATCGTTATTCGAGAGGAATATTTTGTTTGGTAGCAAGTTGTAAGAATTTTTAGTTACTAAATTAAAACTAGAAATAGCCCTAATCATTGCTAATTCTTTTCCTCGTAAACAAAGTTAAATTTTAAGTTTTAAATTTCATTAATTTTTGGATTTTCAATAGTAGAGTACGAAATTTCATGAGACTTCGAGAATATGGAAATTACGGAATTAGAAGTATCTATTTTGTTTTGCGAGAGAAATATTTTGTTTTAGAAAATGGAACTGCAAGCTGTGATCATGTTACTATTATTGTTGCAACTTTATTACTACAATTATTCTCATAATAACTATTATAATAGCTAATAATGGTATTGTAATTAGCGTATTATTATAATACGAGATCGCAATGATAGCAACTAATTTATTTTCTACAATTTCTAGTTCCAAAATTAAAACCAGAAATTATCCTAACCATTACTAATTCTTTTTCTCGTAAATAAAGAAAATTCCGCCAAATTCTCGAAACTCGTAACGATAATATTAAAAAATTCTGAATCTCGAAAAATCGTTATTTACTACCCATCGATCCAATCAAAAAATAAAATATCTAAACCAGTTTCAAATAGCAAATATTCACGATCATTGCAATTTTAGATTCCCTGAAACCCTCTCACAAAAATCTTCCATCGGTGTGGACTTTTTAATGAATAGTTCCGGCCTAACAATAATCCTTTGTTCCTCCATAACGAATGTAATATTTAAAAATGTGTATTTTATTTTTCAATTACAACCAGACTTTTCACACTATTGTCTGCAAGGAATACTAATTCAGCTCGTGATAAATATAGCCTACATGTAGATACTTTATCGTTTAAAACAGTGATTCTCAACCAACGTTATTTCTTCATATAAAATCAACCAATATACCAAATTAACCCTTTGCGGTCGTAATGAATTTATACATAGGCGTCATATTAGTTGGAATTAATTATCATTGACCGAACTTTAGAGACCGTTTTTGTTTATATTAGATTTCGTTATCTCCAATTGATAGAAGCACAGTATTGATTCGCGAAAAGGTTTCTTAGAAGTTTATGTTCTTATGGAAGTGAAAATTGATATAAAAGTTAATATAATACAAGATTAGTATGGTTCTCTGCTTTGATGGTTGAGGGTAGACATACGACCACAATGCACCATTTTGCAATTAACCTTTTGCACTCGAAGACTTTTTCTCCACAAAGAAACTTTTCTTACGTTTCTATAAGCTCGGTGATACCATTTATGCTAAAATATGGAAAGAAAATTACACGTTTGTGTTTGGAACGAGTGAAATTATTATATTTCGATATTTCTGTGCGTAGTTATTTTTAATATAGTTATTTATACGTCGTTTAAATTGTGGTATTAACCGTTTGCAAGTCTCAGTCGCCATTTAATCAGATTCCAAAGATCGATATTAATTGATATGTTAATTAATTTAAAATTACCCAACGATACGTGGAATATCGAAATAAAATAATTCTATCTCTCAATTTCCATACGATTTCTTATTTACCGCTTTAAAATTGTCGTCGCTTTATAGGAGAAAGTCTAAGAATTAGTATTTTTCTCTAAAAGATCGTGGTTAAAACAAATGGCGACTGAGAGTCGTCTCTCGACTGCAAAAGATTAACAAACCAATTTGCGTTTTATATAATATTAGGTCGTCCGATAAATTCGTTCCGGTTTTTACTTTTACCATTTAAAATTACACGTTGAATAAACCTTTAAATGTTAAGAAAAAATTTATTCGTCCTTTTGTTCTACGACTTCTTCCTATTTCGTTGACAAAGACGTTAATCATCGATATAGTTTATAAATTGTGACGAGGAATGTAAATATCATCGTGAACGAACTTATGGGACGACCTAATATATATAATACAATATATATATCTTATCTCGCTATATACGATTCAAAAATTCATCAATACACCTCACATATTGTCTAAATATTCAATGTATCGACACTGACACGCATAAAATAGAAGTTGAGAATCTCTGGCTGGGAATAACTTGCAAATAAAGCCAAATTTCGATGCACCTCCTAGCAAGTTCGTGATGGTAAACCGGTTGGAATAAGACACTTGCACTGGAAAGAATAAAATTAATGGCGGAAGAGGGATGAAAAATGGCGATACGTGCAGTTATCTTCCTTATCGATTTCCTTTATTCTCACGTGATCGCTCGAGTTAACGTTCTCTGGCTGCATGCGACTTCGTGGCTGCTGTATACTTGTATCTCTCCACTTTTATCTCGTTTCCTTATCGCCGTGTTATTGCGCCTTATTACAGTAACATTGTGCGGCCGGCACGTTATCTATTTATAGGAGTTATTAATCCGTGTTTCTCCGGTTAAGATGAGAATCTGTAATCGGCCAAAGGTGTTTCTCTCCTGAGTTCCGGTTGAAGTGGGTTAACGATTCATCCCTGATTAATCGTGACCGAGTGGTCTTTATTTTCAACTATAATAACCTTGGATAAATTGCCGGGATCACTTTACGTCACCGTTACACGACTGTGTCGTCTACGATTCTAGGTTTTATTTATTTTTTACTACGCTTGACACGATTTTCGTATATCCGTCACGAATTAGGGCGATGAAGGAGGATTAGATATAGCGTTTATTTATGATTCGTTAGTAGTGATTGGATGATCGACAATTTTCTTGTGTCTGATGTTAAAAAGAATTAAGATATTTGACAAAGTTGGTTCGTCAAACTTGGACCGATGAATTGGAAAATTCGAAAGTGATTTTAGTGTTGGAATATCTATTTGATACATGGTGGGATTAAGAAGGTTTTAAAATTATTCTTGAATTTTACGATTTACATTTTTTAATCCCACCGGATCCTGAAAAATTAAGAAATTTGACAAACTTGGTTCGTCAAACTTGGACCGATGAATCGGAAAATTTGAAAATGATTTTAATATTGCAATACTTTTTTGTTACACGGTGGGATTAAGAAGGTATTAAAATTATTTTCGATTTTTGCGATTTACATTTTTTAATCCCACCGGTTCCTGAAAAATTAAGAAATTTGACAAACTTGATCCGTCAAACTTGGATTGATGAATCGGAAAAAGTGGAAAATTATTTTAATATTGCAATACCTTTTTGATACACGGTGGGATTAAAAAGGTATTAAAATTATTTTCGAATTTTACAATCAGTCGGTGCAACGACGGACTAAGTTTTTGTTAAATTTTTTTATTTTCTGGGGCACAGTAGGATTTAAAAATGTTCCATCATGCATTGCTGTGCGTTAAAAAGGTGGGACATTTTTTAATACCACCGTATCTCGAAAAATTAATAAATATGACAAAAGTGATTCATCATTCCATCGACCGATCGTAAAATTGCAAAATAATTTCAATATTGCAATACCTTTTTGATTTACGGTAATACATGATGAGACATTTTTTAATCCCACTGTGTCCTGAAAAATTAATAAATTTGACAAACGTGGTCCAACATTGCACCGATCAACCGAAAAATTCGAAAATGATTTTAATATTGCAATACTTTCTTGATACACAGTGGGATCAAAAAGATATTAAAATTATTTTCAAATTTTACGATCGGTAAATGACGGACCATGTTTTTGTTAAATTTCTTAATTTTTTGAGGCACAGTGGGATTTAAAAATGTTCCATCATGCATTGCTGAGCATCAAAAAGGTGGGACATTTTTTAATACCACCGTGTATCAAAAAGGTATCGCAATATTCAAATTATTTTCGAATTTTCCGATTGATCGATGCAATGACAGACCACGCTTGTAAAATTTCTTAATTTGGGCTATCAGATACGAGAAAATTTTCGATCGTCGAAAATTATAAATGTCTGATCTTTTTAATGCACGGTAATATTTAATGCGACTTTTTTTAATCCCATCCTGCTCCAAAAAGTTAAGTAATTTGACAAACGTGATCCATCATTGCATTGACTGATCGCAAAATTTGAAAATAATTTTAATATTGCAATACCTTTTTGATTTACAGTGGAATTAAATAATGAGCTACCTTTTTGATTTACGGTAATACATGATGAAATATTTTTTAATCCCACCGTGCTCCGAAAAATTAATAAATTTGACAAAAATAGTCCATCATTTCATCAATCGATCGTAAAATTCGGAAATAATATTAAATATTGCGATACCTTTTTGATTTACGGTAATAGGTGATGAAATATTTTTTAATCTCACCGTGCTCCGAAAAATTAATAAATTTGACAAAAATAGTCCATCATTTCATCAATCGATCGTAAAATTCGGAAATAATATTAAATATTGCGATACCTTTTTGATTTACGGTAATAGGTGATGAAATATTTTTTAATCTCACCGTGCTCCGAAAAATTAATAAATTTGACAAAAATAGTCCATCATTTCATCAATCGATCGTAAAATTCGGAAATAATATTAAATATTGCGATACCTTTTTGATTTACGGTAATAGGTGATGAAATATTTTTTAATCCCACCGTGCTCCGAAAAATTAATAAATTTGACAAAAATAGTCCATCATTTCATCAATCGATCGTAAAATTCGGAAATAATATTAAATATTGCGATACCTTTTTGATTTACGGTAATAGGTGATGAAATATTTTTTAATCCCACCGTGCTCCGAAAAATTAATAAATTTGACAAAAATAGTCCATCATTTCATCAATCGATCGTAAAATTCGGAAATAATATTAAATATTGCGATACCTTTTTGATTTACGGTAATAGGTGATGAAATATTTTTTAATCCCACCGTGCTCCGAAAAATTAATAAATTTGACAAAAATAGTCCATCATTTCATCAATCGATCGTAAAATTCGGAAATAATATTAAATATTGCGATACCTTTTTGATTTACGGTAATAGGTGATGAAATATTTTTTAATCCCACCGTGCTCCGAAAAATTAATAAATTTGACAAAAATAGTCCATCATTTCATCAATCGATCGTAAAATTCGGAAATAATATTAGTATCGCGATACCTTTTTGATTTACAATAATACATGACGAGACATTTTTTAATCCCACCGTGCCCCAAAAAATTAAGAAGCTTGACAAACGTAATTACTAGAGCGATGAATCGTAAAATTCGAAAATAATTTCGCAATCGAAGCAAACGAGCTATCGGCAAAAACGAAGATAGAACGGAACGTCGCGAATGAAAGTATGACTCGTCGAGAAGTTTTGCTTACTGGTTCACGTGCGTTAAATTATTGCGTGCTCGTATGGCGTAGCTTGTGTACGCGGTTACTCAATGAATAATATTTATAAGCTCGTTCATACGTGACAGGAATGGCGAAACGTCGGCACGATTGGCACACGGTAATCGGTTCACTCGAACTTAGGCGACCATCAATGGAGCGTTCAAACGGAAGAGATTCGGTCTATGACAGAGGTCGGGAAACTTGGTTTTCGAGCCACATGTGGCTCTTTGGTCGTAACTATTCGACAACGAATTGAAATCCACGCGAACATTCGAGACAAGCACAGAATCGATCGACCGGAACGTCGCTCGACAGAAGCGGCAGAAAGAGCTCGCAATCGATAAAAGAGCAAAAGAATCGGACAAACAGGACATGCTCGAGCAAGAAGAAGGTCCCCTTTATGATCCTGAGCTGGCAGATTAGCCGTGAGTATGATTTTTATTATACGGATAATCATTATAGATGTAGAAGACTTTTAAAGCATTTTTCTGGAAACTATGTTTTCGTGAATGAAACTATGAATCGTGATATCTCAAAATCTACTCGATCAATTGCCTCAAAATTTTAAATACATATTTAATACACGTGTAATTACAGTTTGTACTAAAATCAATAAAAAATGTTTATTTCTCTCTATTTTATAGGCATCTGAAGTTTAATAAACATTAAAAATTGATAATTTAACTTCAAAGTATTGCCATTTTTTTAATTATCGATATTTTTTTTTTTTTTTTTTATAGCATCTTATATGGGGAAATTTAAGTAGTTAAGGAACTTTTATGTTTTTTTTTTTTTTATTTTAGACAAATAGAATGATCGGAATCATGAACACCGAGTGATGATGATTTTTTAAAAGGAGACTGTGTTTGAGAATGTGTATAGCCAATAATTTTGAGTCTTTTTGTTTAAAAAAATTTTTAAATGTCGTTGAAATATGTACAAATAAATTCCTGTTAATTTGACCGCGAAAGGTATAACAATTTCTTTGCAAAAAAATTGCATAAAGAAGGTAAAAAAGAGACACATTTTACACTAAAAAAACACTCTTAGGTGCGGTTTTTTACAAAATTTTTGGCATAATTTTTTACTCAACATTAATTTAAAAAGAATGTGTCTACGTATTTAGTTTTCTGTATATTTTTTTCGTCACTCAAGTACGAAATGGCCATTATATTCGCGAAGACCTAACGCGAAAAACATCTTTTGTACAAAAGTAATATTTCTCCAAACAGAAACTCTAAGTTTGTACGATACAAGTCAAATATTTGGAATTTCTGCAAAATTAACTTTGGAATATTAAAACCTCTGCTAATCCTTTCGTTAATTTCCAATCGATAAATTATTTTACTTCAAATTGTTAATCACATAATTTAACAAAAGTCTAATTTAATTCTTTTTCAAACAACTCTAACTTTTTTGGTGATACATGTATATTTATTAATATACGTATAATTTTCTTTTTTCAATTTCAATTGAGTTACATTTCTTGGAAATATTTAATCTTCTTAAATTTTACTTCAAATTATTAATTACATAATTTAAAATAATTGTCTGTAATAACAAAACCCTAATTTAATTCTTTTTCAAACAACCCTAATATTTTTGTGATAAATGTATATTTATTAGTACACATATAATTTCTTTTTAATTTTTTTAATATCAATTGAGTTACATTTCTTGCGAATATTTAATCTTCTCAGACTCAGTTTCGCAGAGGAATGATTTCTACGCGCAGAAATTAAATTCACAATGAGAATTTGGAATAAAAAATCGAATCGGCAGAGCATGAATAATGGAAAGTGATATAACACAAAAAGCCCGGTGGAAAAAGTTTGCTATTATCCTTCTAGTTTTTACACGACGGTGGCATAAAAAAGGAGGGATCCTTTTGTAAATTGATGATTTTCTGACGACCATTAGTTCCCCGAAAGATATTTCGAGGGGGATAATTAGCGTGGAAAAACGTGACGGAGGCGTGTAATAAGAACGTGTTTCCTTTTTTCCTTTCCCCTAGCCTCAGTCCAACTACATAATCCAGTATCCCAATAATTGCTTAACACGTCGGACATAATTCAGCAATTTTCCTAGCCACTCATTTCCGCCATAGGGAAAAAATTAAAGACCAATCGCTATTATCCAATCTGACTTAACTCTGACAAAAA
This sequence comes from Euglossa dilemma, assembly GCA_002201625.1. Taxonomy (NCBI): domain Eukaryota; kingdom Metazoa; phylum Arthropoda; class Insecta; order Hymenoptera; family Apidae; genus Euglossa; species Euglossa dilemma. The sequence goes on along the minus strand of NIJG01000646.1, from coordinate 25,109 downwards.
TTATTTCATCCTGTATGCGTAAAAAAAGTCTTAAGAAAAAGAACAATTTTGAGTTTCAACAGTTACAATAATAGTAATTGGCGTAGTAATATTAGAGTAATAATATAGTAATAATAATTTAAATATTAATATACTAACAGAAATTTGACAAATTATTAACAAAGTAATAATAATTTGTGTCGAGTC
>NIJG01000645.1:43211-64565 GCA_002201625.1 Euglossa dilemma | reverse complement strand
TTTTTTAATAAAAGTTTGTCGAAATTGAAAATTCTAACAAGATAATTTTAACAAAGGAAATCTAAGATTCCAGCTATAACAAATCGTTAACTTGCATTTAATAATGATAGATTAACATTTTCGATTTTTACTCAATTGATTAATTTGCAATTTCATCCGAGTTCTCGCAAAACACTCGAAACATATTTCGCGGTCGGAAATAAAATTCGTTATCGATAGAATTTCGTTCGAAGAAGATATTCATCGGTATATCGAGGATCTAGTTGAACGTCTAACTGTGCTTACCCTGTTTCAAACTGATTACGAATACATCAGTAGGTACATGTTGTCGATCAATCCCTTCCTTTGTACACCGCGTGTAATTCAACGCTCAATTGCTATTAGATGTTAGTACTCCAGTAAATCTCTCTGATAGGTTCACTATAGCCTTTGATCACTCAGTACCGAGTTGATTCAAGGGATCCCTTAAGTGAACACCTGATCCTTTGCTGCATACCATGTCGACTGGGTCGTGAAAATTTTAGTTCGTGCGATCGAACAGATTATAAAACTTCTGCGAATCTTCATCGATCGTCATTTATAAACGGAATCTTTCGCCGAAATGCAATTACCGGTTTTTTTTGCAGACTTGGTTCGATGAATTTTAATTCAATCGTAGGAGAGAATTGTCAGAGAACCGATATTTTCATTCGCGTATATTTTTGGTAAAATTTATAATAAATAGAATACATTGATTTGGTTCGTAAATAATATTTTGCAAATCACTAAGAATATAATGTACAATCGTTTTTAGGAAGAGTAACGTTTATCTAAAAACTGAAAATACGAATAAAATAACGTTAGGGATAAATTCTGTTAAAATGAAATTTGACAAACATCTAACAAAGCTGACGAATAATTACAAATCTATCATAAAACTATAATGAATTCTTTTAATATTAAAATTTCAGTGCAAACAAAATAATTCACGACCATTTTTAAGAAGAGTAACGTGTTGATGTTTAACGTAAAAATAAAGATTCCCAAATTGATAATGGTAGCGATAAAAATCCATTTGTAATTTCTTTATTGTTCCCTTGGGACAGGAGAGAAGAGGTGATGAAACGACGCAGAAATCTCTTGATTAAACACACGTTTTATCACGAGAGAACAAGTTTATTCGAATAATTCACTACCCACAGTTCAGGCTACATAATAGTCGCTAGGTTTGTAACATACTGTTTATTAGATTATCCTTGATTAGCACTGACAATTCACCGGGATTTAATATACAGGTCTCTACTAGTATCTACGTGTCTTTATTTCTTTTTTTTTTTCGTTTTTTTTTTCGCTTTTTCCTTTTTTTCTTTTTTTCGCCGTCGTACCCACGCCTCCGTGACTCAGATGAAACGAACGTTAATCGTGTTGCAACGCAAACGAAACAATTCTTGACTATCACGAGCACGAATCGTAGAGACGTTGAAGTGAACATAGCACGTGACTATTTAGGGGACCGCCGTCTCTTATACCATTCATCCTCCGCGTTTAACACGCTCGACTCGTATCTCTACGATTGATAGCACTCGTACAACCAGTTACTCCCTTCACTTCCCTAAAATTATATCGTTACGCTGCTGGAAATTGCATTTTGCCAGGCATGCACGAATTGCCCTCGACTTACGGTTAATCTGTCTATCGTCTAGAATCGCTAGTGATATTCAGGGATGCTCGACACCCGCATTTCTTCTTCAATTTTTCCAGATTTATTTATTATATACATACGTATGATTTTCAAACATCTTATATTTAATTTTCTATGTATTTTCTTTGGATTAATGACAGTGTGCGTTTTAAGGAATTATTGGACAAGGAAGAGAAATTTGTTTATTCTATCTTTATAAACATTTTCAAGCAATGACATCTGTATCTGTATTTTTTATCTATTTTATTAGACTTTGAATTTTTTGAATTTTAAATGCTTCGAGTTAAGAATAATTTCGAATCTTGATATTAAAATTCTTCTTTTTGTAGGACGTTTTTTTATTAAATTTTTTTCTAATGTACTTTTAATTACAAATCAAATGAAAATGATTATTTTGTGTTTTAACGTTCATTATATTACTCGCTTTAAAACTTTCTTTTACTTCTCGGCAAATTTTCGGTATCAGATACTTTTAAATTAAAAGCGCTTCGAATTCGATTATAATTTTTATTAAATTCTGCCCCGATGAACGTCATATCCAATTTACCCAATCGGAAACCTGCATTTTGCACTGCGATTGTTCGATGTCATTGCAATTTTGCAGATATTAAACGTAAGTTGGAAATCGTTTCGAATCGAGTAATTAGAATTTCCCTTTTATACCAGGTTGTTAATTAAATCCGTTCTCGTTGGATCTGCAATTAAAGTGCAAATAAAAATTATTATTCGCCTTTTAAGCGCTTCAATATTCATTCCGTTATTCAATCCAATACCGGCGGTTCTCTTTAAAATAAAGGATTCCGTAATCAGAGGAAAGATTAAAGATTTTATCTTCCTTCCGGGATGCTAAAAGGATTAGGAAAACCGGCGAAACTTTTTGCCGAAACTGAAACATTAATTCCTCGTAACGAACGAACCTCCAGAGTTTCAGATGTCTGTTATTTAGGGTGACGAGCGTCCACGCATCCGTGCATTCGAATATCCGTGGTAATTTTCTCCTCTCTCCCTCCGATTCTTTCTCTCCTTTCTTTCCCGGCTCATTTTTTATTCACCTTTCCTTCGTTCCTTTTCGTCCAGTGATAGAAACATTATTTCAGCCGGCGCGTGCTTGTGACGCGAGAGTAAAGCGGATATCCGTGTTACTCGGGTAATACGGATATCCGTATTATTTGAATAATGCGATAGAGTAATCATATAATTCAAGAAAATTGTCATAGACTCGATTTGAGGGTGATAATAGAAATTATCCTATCACGTAATACAAATTATCTCGTGTATCGAACCTTGCTATTTATTCGACTGCAACGTGCCAAACGTTTCCTTTTTGCGGATAGTAAATGACCAGGAAAAATATTCATTTTTCAATTTTTCCTCCTGCCAATGTCTTTTGTTATCCTTTCCTATGCCTTTTGCACGTTTTTCTCGTTGGTTCGAGAGGATCTCGATGCGATTTTTTGTCTTGTTGAATTTTTACCGGAAACTGAAATTCAATCGAACAGATTGGTTTCAGAATTTTGTTTTCCTAATTATTATGAATATTAATGCTAGATTTACGAACTGAGTCAATTTGACTCGTTAAAAAGAAATAGAAATAGATGTAAGAGCCTCTATATTGTTGAATTTTTATTTAATTGTATATCTTTCTTTGCAAAAAATTTCAATTTTCTTGTATGAGTCAAATTAATAATAGTAAATTTAGTGTTAAACTGTTTTTGGAAAAATTAATACTGATTTTTATATACCTAATTATGTGTCACTTTGATTAATATTATTATTCGTTGTATCATATTTAATTATACATTTCAGATTGGTAGTTTTAATTGTACAGAAACGAAGAATTTATTGTTCAAAATTTTGTTTGGATAAGATATAGATTTTTGGATATATTCCGTGAATTTTTAAGTGAATACAATAATCTAATAATTGATTAATTAACTCTATTCAATTTTTTTTTTAATTCATGAACAAAAATTTCAACAGATCATTGATTCTAGTTTATTTTATTATTCCATTTTACACCGAAGTTTTTCTATTTTTCGGTGTATAAAATTTGCTTTGTACTTACTCAGGCAATCGCATAATTTTATTATCACCATAATAATACGGATACCCATTTCGTATAAAATTAAATATGTTACCCAAGTTCCTCTGGAAACTGGAATATCCTCTTCGGATATTCGAATGCTTTTTCGCAAATTGAAACACCTGATTAACAAATAATTAAACATAGGAGTAATCAGGTTTTATTTGTTGGTCCTTTGCTATTGATGATTCTCACTTTTCGATCCAGATAGACGATTAACCGTCGACGATGATTCTTCTGCATGCTCGTAAAAATCCACTAAGAATTGTAAATTCTATACAAATTTCCAGATGTGACTTGTAAAATTTCTAACGCGATCAACCTTCGTGTCCTTTTTCTCTTTTAAGGCAAAAATGCGAGTAGAAAACGAAGAGTTACGCGTAGAATAAATAATACAAGATTTTGAAAATTTCGAAGAGTAATATCCGTATTGATGCATCGATTTATTTCGACAATTTCGAAGTGTAATGCAAAAGAAATACGGTTTGAATTTTGGGAATAAAATCATATTATTCTTCGTATATTTCATTTAGCTGAGGAAAGAATAATTTTATTTAAAAGTCGCCCAGTAATTCCATCTTTCGTTATCATGGACGCAAATTTCGGTTACTTACATTAGATTTGTATTTTGAATATTTGTTTTCGAACCGATGGTACAAGGGACAGAAAGAAACTTATTATTCTTTCGTTAAGTTATTTTAAGCGAATTTCAGTGAAATGCAGATCGTTTAATTCTTTCGTTTTACGTTGATTTCAAGTTGATCGAACACCAAGTGGCTTTCCGAAGAAATTGCATTTGAATTTGAAGATATAGGGAAGAGAAATTTTTGAAAAAGTTTTGCAAAAATTTGTCGACGACTCGATTAACGAATGCGTTTTAACATGGCGAGCGTTTAAGAATCGCAATATCAGAAATGTCTCAGAATCGACGAATAAAATTGAAAAGAGCGATAACGAAGTTTGAAAATATGCAAACTGGAATTACAGAACTTTATCCACGTTATTCAGCTTTCGTTCCTTAATCTCTTCCATAGTTACTCGATTAGAACCTAATCAAGGAGGCACGTTCCAATATCAAATTTCCAATTTATATTCTTCCGCCATCTCGGTTACTCGTAACTTCTCTTTATTCAAATTTACACCTTCTGCGGGAAACTTATATTATCCTTTACACATCTCCGATCGTACAAGTTCTCCACAACGAGAGAAAAATTTTTGTATTTTTTATTCAACAACGTATTACGCGTTCGTTTACATCTTTACGACTGACTGACCTTACTGACACTCTTTCTATTACAGTCAGTGATCATTATTGACCGAAACGATGACCGTAGTTACATCGAGTGACATAAAATATGGCAGCATTACGATTTCAAAGTTTATACCGATGATTGTTTGTTTCCCGATTTTTCTGGGATTTTCTGAGGAGATTTGGGAGATGCTTTGGGTTAGAAAGGATTTGTGGTTAGAAAATGTTTCTGATAAAGGATGAAAGCTGAAAAATTTAACGTGGGTATGGTTTTTGACATCACTACTTCGAAAACTACACCAATACTTTGTTTCCGAATTTTTCAGAGATTATCTGAGTAGATTTAGATGATATTTTGTGTTAGAAAGGATCTATGATAAGAAGTTTGGTTTGGAGAAAGGTTTTGGAAAGATATTTCTTTCAGACAATGTCTCTGATACGATACGTAATCTGTAAAATCTATTCTGCTTTAGGTTCTTAAAAATTGTCATCACTACTTGAAAAACTATCCTATTGCTGTCATATCCTACCTCACTCAGTCTCGTCACAATCCATCGATGATCTTCGTCGCCATTTCGCTGAATAAAACCACTGTCTGTAATCAAAGGGAGTATCAAGTTGTACCAACTCTTGACCGCACAATACGCGTAACAAATATCCGTCAACGCCAATGGAAATGATAAAAAGAACAGAATAATTCGAAAAACAACTGTGAAAATCAACAACCACCATCTGTATCCAAACCTTAAAGCCGTCCTCAGAAATTCTCCAACCGTCCCCGTAATATTGTCATTCTTAAACAGAAACGAAGTGGAAACGATGAGAAGAAGGGAGAAACACGAGGCAACGTCTTCGAGCCGAATGTCAAGGGGCTAGAAGCCCTTTAGACGAGGGTTGCACGCGATCCTAGGGATCCTCTTTCGTGGTCGGTTGTATCTGGTGCACCATACTCGGCAGATGATGATGATGGTGTTCGGGTCTCCTGGAGAGTCCCAGCAACGGTGGCAGCAGTGGCAGAGGCAACGGCAAAGGCAGGCCCCCAGGAAAACCGGCCAGACCACCGAGTAACGCGGATGCAGTCGAGTGTTCCTGGGCCTTTCTTCTTAGCTCGGCGAGGCTGCTGTTCCTGTGCAAGTCCCCGGTACCAGGCTTGCAACAACCGCACAAGGACCCCGGCCATCCGGCTGGTGACCAGGACAGCATGTCCTGCAAGCTTCCGGGCCGATGATCGCTCGAGGTCCACAGCGACGGTGTGGTCGAGGTTAAGGACGTTGGCGCGCTACTGACCACCTTGTTCCCGAACAACGGCGGAGAGAACTGCGCTGCCAAGTGCGGAGAGAAGAACAGCGACGTGGGCGGCTCCACTGGCCTGAAACCCGCTGCCAATCCTGCAGCGCTGCAATTTTAATTTCGGCCGGTGTTCATTAATCGCTCTTGGTTCGTTTCAACGAGGAATCGGGGATTTTTTCACGAGGTTTGGGTGAGGAAGGATATGTGAGCATGGGTTTGGTCTACGAAGGATTTCTGGTAGGATGTTTGGTTTTAAGAATAGTTTTGGGAATAGTTCTGGGTTGGAAATGTTTCTAATAACAGGTGTAAGCTGGATAATCTAATCTAGATACGGTTTTTGACAATTGATTTCTGATAGGAAGAAGGGATCTGTGATCAGTGTTTTTGGAAGCATGATTTTTAGAGCTGGATTTAGAGAAGGGTTTTGGAAAGAGGTTTGGGTTGGAAACGTTTCTGATAAGAGGTGTGAGCTGGAAAATCTAGTCTACGGTTTTTGACTGTTGATTTGTGATAAGAACAAAGAATCTGTGATCATGGGAAGGGTTTTTGGAAGCATGATTTTTGGAACTGGATTTGGAGAAAGGTTTTGAAAGGAGGTTTGGGTTGGAAATGTTTCTGCTAAGAGGTGTGAGCTGGAAAATCTAGTTTGGGTAGGATCTTTGACAGTTGATACAGATTCGAGGAAGATTTCTGGTAGGAAGATTGGGTTGAAGAGGCTTTTTGGTAGGAAATATTATTAATGTTTTAGTAACAAGATTTAATTTGGAAAGAGTGTCTTGATCTTGATTTAGCTTTGGAATGATTTCTAACAGATATAAGTTGGATTGAAGAGGAGATTTGGTAAAAATTTCTTTACCTCTTTGATTTCTATAAGAAAGTTTAATTTAAGTAAGACTTAAAGTGCGTTGAATTACATTATAAAATTATTGTCGTATATCAAAATACAATTGAACAACCCAAATTCGCAAAACCATTCCAATTATACTATTTCTCTCATTTTATATAATTATTATTTAAAATCATTTGAAATAATTATTCTACAACTGCAGAAATTTTGCTCCACAATTCCTAATAAAGATTTCCAATTTATTCCAACCTTTCTCAAACCTGAACAAACATCAAACATTCCCCCTCTCTTTCCCTATTTTTCATAATAATCAAGTTTGAAAACGTCATCGAGATGAACGCGGAGCTTTTTCGATTCGACCAATTAATCAGATAAATAAATCAGAGCCCCGAAGTTGATCTGGAAGGGGCGAGTAAAGGGTAGGTGGAAACGGAAAGGGTGGAAAGCAGAATGGCTCACGAAAGCGCTAACCCGATTAGCACGCGCGATATTCCGCATCCTCCAACAGCCGGCAGAGGCTGCTTCGAGGCGCTGATGATTATCTCAAATATTAATCGCAAATATTGTTTAATTAATGTAACGTGCCCGAGGTGAAGCTCGAGACGGTGCGCTAGAGTGACGGAAACGTAGGCACGACGAGTCCTCGAGTCGGAAGGAGAAGGATCTTTAATTAGAGCAACGGAGACGGAGCGAAGATGGTAAATAGAGAGATACGATGATGGATAAACGTGTTCAAATAGATGGTGGAATCTTGGGGAAAAAAGGAAAGTTCCAGGGAGGGTTGAAGGATGGGCGTTTTCGAAGTTATGGGAGGAGGGTAAATAATTTTGCCAAGGCAAATAACGAAGAAGAAAGTATCCAGGTTTAATGGATACTAAACAATCGAGAATAATATAAAAGTCAGGTAGAAAGATGGTTTGTTAATTAATTATTTTCAGTTCAATGTTTTTAGCCGGTTGGAAATATTTGTTGCTTTTGTAAGTAGAATTTGAGCGAAGATTTCCAAATTATGTATATTACTTTTCACTAGCACACATACACGAGTTTAAATATAATATATATTTTTCGAAATTTGCGGTAATTAAAGAACAAAAATATTATTAGTGAAATAGTATTAAATATTCGCATCTATTTAAATTGTCAGTCATCTAGTATTTCTCGAATCTTAAAGGAAAAGGAAAGAGATATCAATTTACATATTATTATTTATTATTTATAATAATATAAATAAACTAAATCTATTTGGTCAGAAGAACCCAATACACGCTTTAAAACAAGCGAAAACAAATTAGATCTGCAATAACAACATAAATAAAATAAATCTCCTTGTTCAAAAGAACCCAATACACGTGAATTCATAAAAATCTTTAAATAACTTTAATCAAGACAAAAATTCAAAATAACGTTCAATCAAAAAATTCCCTGAACGAATAAAACTTCGAACAAACACCAATGGTCTCGGTATATTCAAATCTCGAGACATAAAAGCAAAAGGAAGAAGCAAAGCTAGAAAAAGAAATTACTAATAAAATATTAAATCGAGTAACCAAGCTTCAGCCGAGAACCCGAATTTCTCGACAAACTCGAGGAAATCCTTTCAAAATTCTTCGCTTGAAACGGAAGAAAGCCAAAGATCCATCTTAAACGAAGCAGTTAAAAAACTACCCCAGTTTGGGACGGGGGTTGGAAAGAAGCGGAAGAAGAGGACAGGGATAACGATATCTGGGTCGTAGCTGAGAAACGGAAACGGAGCTGGAAGTGAGTGCAGGAGCCAGGAGCGGATTTTAGGTGGCGGAAGGAGGCAGGGGTAGGAGACCGCAACGGGGTGGTAACGAAGGGTGGCAAAGGAGGCGGAAGGCGATGGCAGAGGCGCAGAGAGGAAAGCTTGAACCGCGGTAAGCGCGATAATTAGCGGCAATTAGCTGCGTAGCCTAGCGTGCACCGCACTTACGCGCGCTCGCTTGCCTTCCTCGCGTACACGCACTTCGTTTCTTCGTCTCTACGCGCCTAATCGCGCCGTCTACACCGTCTGCCAGCTCCCAGATTACGGATACACCCCGTTGCCGTGTTTTAGGCGCGTACGTGCGGCTGCTTTGAGCGACGAGATTCTGCACGTCGACCTTTTGCAACGTCTGTTTTCCTTCGAGTGCACGGGTTGATTTTGTGGAATTTTCGAGCGTTATTCGAATTGTTTTTATTGTAGCATCTTAACATACAATGACGAATTAGATTCGTCATTTATTTCAAGGCCCTTCTTTGATTTTGGTAAGTATTTCTCGCCATTGTATGTGAAGAGATAAGTTTTATGAATTTTAGAAAAAATATATTTTCAGCTTCCATTCTCTAGTTTAACTTAGAGAAATATAATAATATTTTTCAATCGCATTAAGTGTATTTAATTTGTATGTCAAGGGGTTAATTATGAGGTTTGCTATTGGGTGAATAATCGAGGGGTTCAACGGGTTAGCGAATTGTTTGCTTCGTTTTTTAATTTTGAGATTGAGGAATCCGGAATTTTTTTCTTTTCCTTTAATTTTGAGAGTCAGAGGTTTGGGTTAGGTTTGGGTTATTTGGGTTATATTTGAAGGATTTGATGGAGAAATATGTTTTTCTTTCTTTTTTGATTTTGAGATTTCTTGGGGGTAGTTGAGGAGAAGGTAGTTGGTAATTGAAGAATTTGGTGAATTAGTGTATCTTTTCTTTTTTCTTTTAATTTCGAGATTTATCTAGGTGGATGACAATTAAGAAATTCGGTGGATAAGTATATTTCTTTTTCTTTAATTTCAAGATTTATCAAAACGTACATATTTAAGTGAGTTGAGGAATAAGTGTATCTTCTTCTTTTTTGTTTAATTTTGAGATTTGTGAAGGGGTAAGTAAGGTAGTTGAGGGATTTAATGCAAGTGTATTCGCGAGGATTTCGTTTAAATTTTCAAAGGTTTGTTGTTATGAGAAGTGTTGAATAGAATATAATAGACTCCCATTATCCGGATAATATTGATCTTTCGAGGATGATGAGCTGAAGGACGTAATAGAGTAATAGAGGAAATTATTGAACAAATTAAACGAAGACTGTGATGATAATAGTAATAAATCAGGTAATGGTTTTATAAACAATATTCTCAGCCATTAAGAAACTTTTATGGCAAGAACAAGATTTTATTGGTAATATGAAGGATGAGACAGCTAGTTTAGTATCTCAGAGACATTATGAATATAGATAAAAATGCAAATAAAAAAAAATTATTGACATAGCAATGTAAAATAATCAAGATATAACGTGTATGTAATAATAATATACCAAACTAAGAATTATCGTAGCCCTAAAATATTTTTTATTCAGGTTAAATTTATATTTAGAATTTTTCCCGAATTTTGTATTCCAAATATTTTGTGTACTAAAATACGCAATAAAAAAAGATCGAGTAATTTGTTGCATAAAATAATTGCATGGATAGTGTAATTGTTTTATCCGACGTTCGGAAGTAGAGATTTTCCAAAAAATTGTCGAAAATCATAAGCGAGAAACGGACGAAAAGTTAGTTTTTCGCTTGGACGAATCACGAGGGGGATAAACGAGACGAATAAACTCGAATCTCTTTCCCAACAAGTTTAAATGCATAGTACACGGAATGCACGAGTTTACAGATCCTATAAAATAGTTAGAGTGCTCGTCGAAGCACCAAGTTTTCTTACGCGTTTCGCTGGTTCAACGAGATAAAACACGCTTCTTAATCGTTTCACGGTCCTTAACAACGATGATGAGGACACCGTAACGACGTGGAAGCTGCTTCTTTCGCGTAATACGAATCCATTAACATCTTTACTTAAAATTCAATGACGTCAAAGTACTTCATCCTCCGCGTCGGCAACACGGCATGATACACGATGAAAATTGATACTTTCTGGATCGAGTGAGCGCGTGTTTCCGAGCTGGGCACAAATGCATCGCATTAACGAAAATCACTGGTAGCAAAACTAATCGCAGAATCAGCCAGCGTAAGCATAGCTCATCTATAATTATCGCTGCTGTTGAAATCTACTGTTACGTTCGCGTGTACCAAATGGAAATTTGGTAATTTCTTCGAGATATATTTCGTAGAAATTGGTTAAAAGTTGAAATGCAAAACTCGATTTTATGTACGATTTTTATAGATGATTAATATGAGAATAATAATTATTACGATATTACGATAGATATAAATGAGTATTTGTCAATCGCGAAGAAAATATTTTTACAGAGGATAATATTTCGTGTGTTTTTCGCAAATTTCAATACGTTTTGAAAATTCGCGTACGTCCCTAGGGAATCCGTCGTCTCTATTTTTCCTATTTCAGAGAAGCGACCTCATGGTAAACGAATGTTGGTTTACTCTCATTTGCAACGCTATTTGTCTCGCTGTTTGTCGTAAAGAATTTTTGCAGTAACTTCTTTTAAGACATTATTGCTGATGACATTCCCAGATCTCACTCTGAGTTTGTTTTTTAATACAAAGTTGTTAACGATATTCCGAGATCTTTCTCGAATCTTGAACCTTTATCTATTTTTCTATTTTTTAACTATTTTTTTACTATTTTTCTAAGCCTGTAATAGGGTTTAATTTGGACCTTTTATTTTAATACCAAGTGCTAAAGATCATAGCGAAAGTTTGTTTAGAAATCACTGATCTAACTTATCGATTATAAAGTTTTTTTACGATACCCAACCATTGACGATATAAAATTTTTCTCAGAGATCTGCGCTATACTCTAGCAAAGAAAGTCATATCTAAACCTAAACTCGTTTTATTTAAATCCAGCTCGTGTAGATTTAATAGGATTAACTTCAATATTAAAGATTCTCAAGATATATCTAAAATGATTGCGAATATTTCGTTATAAATTACTGATTCAATCTATCAAATGTTTTCTTTTCAAAAAGATCTCCACAGTATCTAACTAAAGACAGTCACATTTAGATTTAACACTCGGTATATTTCGACACAACTGATTCAGATTTAGCAGAATAAACTGCGATATTAAAGATTCTCAACATATAACCAAAAATGATTGGGAATTTTCGGTTGAAAAGCACTGATCCAACTTATAAACCATTTTATCCCTAAAAGCGTAATATCCAACCAGAAACAGTAGTCTAGACCTAATGTCAATTTTATTTAGACCCAATTTATTTAGAATTAACAAAATTAACTTCTATATTAAAGATTCTTAAGATATACCTAAAAAATATTGCGAATCTTTCGCCAGAAATCGCTGATCCAACCTATCAACCATTTTCATCCCCAAAACAGTAATCTAGATGTAACACCTACTTGATTTCAGTCCAAGTGACTCAGACTCAACTGGATTAACTCCAATATTATAGATTTTAAAGGCATAGCTGAAAAAAATTGCGAATCTTTTGTCCGAAATCGCTGATCCTACCCTACCAATCATTTTCTCCCTAAAAACAGTAATTCAAACCTAAGATTTATTTGATTTCGATCCAACTAATCCGGAATTAATTAGGTCAACTCCAATATTAACGATTCTAAAGCCGTACCTACAAAGAATTGCAAATCTTTCGCCAAAAATCCCTGATCCACTCAACCAACCATTTTCTCCACAAAAACAATAATCCAGACCTAACACTCATTTGATTTCGACCCAAGTGAATAAAACTCAACTAAATTACCTTTGATATTAAAGATTTCAAAGCCATACCTAAAGAAGATCGCGAATTCTTCGCCAAAAATCCCTGATCCACCCAACCGCCCATTCTCTTCCCAAAAATAGTATTCTAGACCGAACACTCACTTGATATATTAAAGATTCCAAAACCATACCTAAAGAAGATCACGAATCTTTTGCCAAAAATCCCTGGTCCACCCAACCAACCATTCTCTCCCCAAAAACAGTAATCTAGACCTAACACTCAGTTGATTTCGCCCCAGCTGACTCAATCTCAGCTAAATTAACTCCGATATTAATGATTCCAAAGCCATACCTAAAGAAGATCGCGAATCTTTCGCCAAAAATCCCTAACTCACCCAACCGCCCATTCTATTCCCAAAAATAGTATTCTAGACCTAACACCCACTTGATATATTAAAGATTCCAAAGTCATACCTAAAAAAGATTACGAATCTTTCGCCAAAAATCCTCGATCCACCCCTACCAATCATTTTCCTCCTAAAAACAATAATCCAGATCTAACACTCACTTGATTTCCACCTAACTGAATCAAACTCAACTAAATTAACTCCGATAAATTCCAAAGCCATACCTAAAGGAGATCGCGAGTCCTTCGCCAAAAATCCCTAACCCACCCAATCGCCCATTCTCTTCCCAAAAATAGTATTCTAGACCTAACACCCATTTGATATATTAAAGATTCCAAAGTCATACCTAAAAAAGATTACGAATCTTTCGCCAAAAATCCCTAACCCACCCAACCGTCCATTCTCTTCCCAAAAACAGTGATCTAGACTTAACACTCACTTGATTTCGACCCAACTGAATCAAACTCAACTAAATTAACTCCGATAAATTCCAAAGCCATACCCAAAGAAGATCGCGAATCTTTCTCCAAAAATCCCTAACTCACCCAACCGCTCATTCGCTTCCCAAAAATCAGCGCGGCACCTAAAGATGAATCGCGAGGGATAGCCGTAGGAATCCATCGTAGGTCGGAGGATCGATACGTGTGCCGGAGCGGAAACCAATTCCGCCGAAGATTACGTTCTCCGCGAGTAATTTAAATCCCACGTTCCTAAGAGCGTTACTATAAAACAAGAAAGACGGCGGTCTGAAAGAAGGACGGGGGCCGAGCCACTTTCCAGCGTAGTCACCCTTCCATGCCGGATCCGCCCCTGTTCCGCGGGCATCGACTTGCAGCCTCGGTCTTCTGCTAGGTAAGGAGGAACGCAGCAAAGCGTACACCCCTGCAGCCCGAGAAGCTGCCGAGCCGCTGAATAAATGATGAGGATATATTTACGGCGAGCGGTTTTAAATAAATTACAACTGCGGAGACGGCGAAGGAGTATCTTCCTACCGTTTCAACCCCCTCCTCTTTCAACCCCCTCGATCCCCGAATCCCCCGGCTGTTTCCATCCGCGGCCTCTTCCACCATCTTCGCTCCAGCAAGCTACCAGAGGCTACCAGTGTATTCCGTGTGTCTACGTTTCGGCTATTGTTCCTCTCTGCCTACCTACATGCTAAGGGGAGAGCCTTGTCTGGGATTATAAAGAGCCACCACCGTCGGATACTTACGTTTGCCAAAGAAATCGGCGAATCGCCTGCATCTTTCCTGCCGGCAAGCTTTCAGCCCTAAATACGCCTGCCGCCTCTGCCGCAGATCTGCGGGAATTGGTTATGGTCTCTTGGATTTGATTTTCCCAGACGGCTCGCGCCATTCCTACTCTCCAATACACGTTTCCCGGATTTTCGCGACATTTACGGGGATCCAGGATAAGAATGAATCCGTGTGCTTGTTATATTTATTCGATTGGACTCGTATTTATGAGAGTATGCTTCTAATTTTATGGTCAGGTACAGTAATGTAAATTTTTAATATTTCTGTGTAATGTTAATTGTGACACGTTATTAGGTGTCATGATAAAAAAATTTTGCAATTTTGGAGGGATTTTGGTAAAATAATTTGGCTTGGAAAGTTTTATTTATTCGATTGGACTCGTATTAATGCGAGTAGGCTATCAATTTTGTTAGGTACAGTAATGTAATTTTCTAACATTTCTGGGTAACAGTTGATCATGACACGTTATTAGGTGTCATGGTAAAAAATCCTGGAATTTTTGGGGATTTTTGGTAAAATAATTCGGCTCGAAAAGTTTTAACTGTTTGATTGGACTAGTGTTCACGTGCTTTAAATTTTATGACTGGTATAGTAATATAATTTTCTGAAATTTCTGTGTAATACTGATCGTGGTACGTTATTAGGTGTTATAATAAAAAATTCTAGAATTTTTGGCGGATTTTAGTAAAATAATTCGGCTTGGAAAATATTATCTTTTCCATTGGACTCGTATTAACGTGTTTTCAATTTAATGTCAGGCACAGTAATATAATTTTCTAAAATTTCTGTGTAACGTTGATCGTAGTACGTTATTTGGTGTCATGATAAAATATTTTGAAATTTTTGGCGATTTTTGATGAAATAATTCGGCTCATATAGGGTTAATTTTGTTAAGGTATTGTTATGTTGTCCTGGTCATGGAAGATTAGATAAATTTAATTTGTTTTTGAGATTGGTTTATAAGTAAAAGTATGAATGAAAAATAGAAAGTAAATTTCTTTGAAAGGATTCGAAATTTTGTGTATGGAACATCTATAGACATAATTTTCGTAAAATTCTGTAAAACCTGGAATAACACATAAATTTAATTTGTTTTTGAGATTGGTTTATAAGTAAAAGTATGAATGAAAAATAGAAAGTAAATTTCTTTGAAAGGATTCGAAATTTTGTGTGTGGAACATCTATAGATATAATTTTCGTAAAATTCTGTAAAACCTGGAATAACACGATTACTAAATTCTACTTATTTCCTTTCATATCGAGGCAATATCGACCTATGAATATCGGCACTAATAGTAAACATTTAATATATTAGTAACATGAATAACAAACACTATTATTGATAACGTGGAATAGCTTACGGAATATGGTATTATTTTATTAATACCACTGCAGTAATGGCTAATCCCAGACTTTCCAATAACGCGATTTTCACGAAATTGTCTCGTTGCAATATTAATTCGATCATCGAATCGTTATTTCAACGACGTTAAATCAAAGAAATATTTCCGGTAATGCTCGCGATGGAACATGCATAGAACAACGGATTACATGACTCTAAAACGATACAGCATGTTTATAATATCGTTACTTCTAGGTGGCACTAAAAGAATATACCCTAGCCTGTGGGATTTTCGTTTGCTTCGTTCTTCCATAATTCATAAATATAAAGTCGCTTTTGTTGGTGGAAAGGTGAAACGCACTTGGAAATCCATTTTCATATTCCAGCTAGATGCACGCTAGTTTATTTTCCCTTTTTTTTTTTTTTTTTTCGTTAAATACGTGCCAGGTATGAAGTTCATTTAAATTTTTCCATCGGAATTTCATTCTTCTCTTTGCAACTGCAACTTTTGTCCCCTATGTGCTGTTCGATTTTTTCCGAATTTTTATCTATTTACAATACTTTCTTCGGTTCATTGGTATCTCATGAGATCGATCGAAATTTAAGTGAGAATTTTTATTTTTTCGATTATTAGCGACACGATACTTTGTTCGGTTCATTGGTATCTTAAGAGGTGGAACGAAATTAAGTGAGAATTTTTATTTTCTAGATTATTAGCGACACGATACTTTCTTCGGTTCATCGGAATTTTAAGAGGTGGAACGAAATTAAGTGAGAATTTTTATTTTCTCGATTATTAGCGACACGATATTTTTTCGGTTCATCGGTATCTTATGAGATAGAACGAAATTTATTTAAGAATTTTTATTTTCTCTGTTATTAGCGGCACGATATTTTCTTTGGTCGATTGGTACTTTAAGAGGTGGAATGAAATTTAACTGATAATTTTTATTTTTTCTATTATTAGCGACACGATATTTTTTTGGTTCATCAGAATCTTAAGAGGTGGAACGAAATTTAAGTAAATTTTTGAGTAAAAGTTACGCGGAATAAGAAATACGGAAAGAGAGGATATTAATTTGTAAATCCTGATAGTGTTCGTTTTTTAATAACATTAATTATCAGAAGTAGTCATAACGAAGACGATGCTTGTGAAATATTCGAATATTTCTTCTAAAAATGACAGGACTCACTAAAAAATCCTCATTTTTGATAACCGTATGATTCATAAGACCCCTAATCACAGAATCTTTTAATTCTAGGTTGACTTTTTGTATTCCTATTTTTTCTTACACCCGTCAGGTTTAAGAATAAAGAAAACTACGCATTTTTTATAAAAAAGCGAACGATGAGTTTAATATGAAAACAATCTCAATATTAACACACTAAACACAAGTTAATTAAATCCGTCAATATCATATAATTGTATCAATCCATCCGTCAAATTCACGAGTCCCAATTCTATCTAGAATTCTACACAAAAACTATGTAAATGTCTATCAAACTCGTTACCTAAGTATATTAATCATCCTCTTCATCCCCTCAAAACTAATTCCTCCTAATCATAGCTACGATCTTCCACCACTACTCCCATCTAAACCCAATAATTCCGTCTTATATACCCATAAATACATCTACGAAACACGTCAACTGCATCCTTAATCTCCCGACACCCCCAAAACCAGCAACTCGCCCTTTAAAATCCAATTCCTGCAGACAAACCGATCTCATCGAACCGCTAGTCGCTTGCAAAGAACGTTGCAACCTAATTCCCGCTCACCAACCCCTACCCCTTTGACAGCCATGTTGGTCATATATGACCAGCAACGGTTTCTCCCATGACGCCACGGTGGTCATAGGTGACCGGAGTCTTTCAACTTTTTACAATTATAAAAAACTAAATGAAAATCGAGAGTCACCGTATTTGAATATGGCCGATGTATAGAAGATACATTGAAATAAAATGTGCCTTATTGAACGATTAAAATTTTTTATTAGAACAATAAAGAATAACAAAATGTTAGAATAAATCTTGCATCTAACGGTGCACTTTGTTAAAGCACTCCAAACATAAATGCGACGCACCAATACAATCCGGACAATAAGTGGTCACCTTCTTAGTCTTATTTTTAGCAATTTTTCACCCAAATAGTTTGGAATTTTTTTCCTAACATTCCCTGCAAAATTTTCGTTCCAGGTACGCTCGTCCTTTTTTTTTGTGCAATTCGTGCCGTAATCTTCGTCGAACCGTTACTAAGGCGCCACGGTGGTCACCGGTGACCACCAGTAAGATAAACGCACCATTTGATAAAAATATTGCCTTCTAACATCGATTCGTTATTATTTTGCCATTATATACTTTGAATAGTAAAAATAATTCTGTGGCGTCCTGGGTGAAACATATGATTTCGTCGTGGCAGTCAAAGTGTTAAACTCACCCCTACTCCATAAGCCATAAACGCGAGAGTCTATGGTCATCGCTTGGAGCCAGCTCGCTCGCGCGTGCACGCTCGCGCGCGAGACGGGTCCCGGAGCGATTTAACGAGGCGACAATTATCGCGATTATACGAGTGGCAGCGAGCATACCGGGACGAAAGTGGCGCAGCACGAGGGTTGGCCGGGGGTGAGATAGAGAGGGTGGGCAGGAGGAAGCGACGAGGAGTGGTTTAATGGCGCGTATCAAGCATCCGGCCGACGTGTGCAGCGGTGCTTGCAGCGCGGAATCACGACTGACTTTTAGACCTGGAAGACGGCGGGGGTGGAAAAGGGGAGGAAGATATTTCCTAAAGACGTAAATACAAACGAAGCTAAAAGCTCACCTCTCGCCGGGTGGGCCGAGACCACCCACGGTGCTAGGTGGCGGCGGTGGCGCCCTTATGGGGGTTGGCGGTGGCGTCGAGACGCCACCCAGGGACGGCTGACTCTGCTGGGGCCGCGGACTGACCGACGCGGACGTCGTGCTGGGGCTCCTCGAACCCCCAGCGCCATCTGGCCCGGCGTCCTCAGCGTCGGGGGCGCTGCTGCTCGTTGTACCTATGAAAATTAAAAATCGGGGTACAGAATGATACTAATTTTCCCATTTCTCGATAAACGAATTCGTTTTTTGTTTCTTTGGAGTAAGATGGAGAAGTATATAGCATGGGGAAATTATATAGCAATGCAATAATACATTGTGTACGGTGTTTCAGGCCTCGTATATTTTTAGACGCCTTAAAAATATTTTATACGATGCATTGATCTTTTTGTCATACGTTGATGAGTTTGACTCACGTCGAGAATTTTGTCTGATTCGTAATCAATTAGGTATGAATCACGGATTATTAGATTTATTTTATTCGAGCAATAACACATTGTGTATGGTGTTCCAGGGCCCGTGTATTTTTAGGCAACTCAAAAATATTTTATACGATGCATTTAACTTTTTGTCATACGTTGATGAGTTTGACTCGCGTTGAGAATTTTGTCTGATTCGTAATCAATTAGGTATGAATCACGGATTATTCGATTTATTTTATTCGAGCAATAACACATTGTGTATGGTGTTCCAGGGCACGTATATTTTTAGGCAACTCAGAAATATTTTATACGATGCATTTAACCCCTTGGAATACTTTGACGAGTTTTACTCGCGTCAAGAAGTTTGTCTGATTCGTAATCAATTAGGTATAAATCACAGATTATTAGATTTATTTTATTCGGCAAAAATTTTTGGGATATATTAGGCACGCAAATAATTTCGTTTATATCGTGTTTCAAGTTTCGACGCTGTCTCCAACTCTTCGAGCTTCTTTTCCGATTATTCTTCCGAGTTAAAGGGTATAACAAGGGGTTAAGCTTCTTTTTTAACCCCTTCCTGTGCCATTTAACTCAGTTCAACGAAACTTGGATCCAAGGTAGATCAGACTGATGTTACTTATCGCGCTGTTGTTACGTTGTTGTTTTTAAATTTATTTACCGTGCAACTGCGTACAAAAATAAATTTAAATTGTCGATTGAGTCGGAGAAACCTGAAAACGAGTAATCTTGTCGCCCGTACGCAATGTGTTAACACTTTGTTGAGTAAACTCGTGATCAGTGTGCTTTTGTTAATGCATTCTATAATTAATATTTAGCTGAAGAAACCCGTCAAATTATGTTCCTTTTGTTTGCAGTGCCACATAAGTTTTTCTCAGAAAAACTACTGGTCGACAATGTGTTAGGTGTTTGGGTAAATTTGCGAATTTTAAATTAACGCAGTTTAACCGGTCAGCTGTGTTTTACGGTTAAATTCGTCATAGAGAAACGACAGTATTTTGTGTCATGACGAATATATCCGTCATTGCTTGATTCTAGTGACACATTTAGGTGCACGAATGCAAAATGGCCGAAACAGTTGACTAATTAACTTCGATTAATATGCTATGTGTAAATACGTGTACATCACTACTGTAACCCTTTGAACTCGACGATTTTTTCGCTACAAAAAAGTAGAAATTCAAAGATTTGCTGCCATAATGTCAAGGATACCTTTTATGACAGTGAATAAAAAATCGAATTATATTTAACACGTAGAATTACTTAGTTTGCATTATTTTAAATCGAATATATCAAATAATATCGATCTTCAAGATTCGATTAAACGGTGAGTGAAGGGTTAACCCTTTGCGAGTGTAACTCGACATTGGGAAATAGTTTCAAGAGATTTGTACTTGAAAATTACAAAGTGTAACAATAGTGTAAATATAAATAATTTTTAATCGAATTTGTTTCTTCATTTATTTATTTAAATAGTCCTATGTTTTAGTCGAAATAAATTGCAAATAATAAATTTAGAAACGTTAAGGGCTACTGGTAACAAAATTGAAATATAATTCGGACTGCAAGGGGTTGAAATATAATAGTTGAGGCGAGTGATCGCAGGAAGCAAATGTTTGAAAATAGTTAGTTGTTTGACGGTTAATTCGAAAGAGGTTTTAGCATCGGTCTGCAGGGAGATTGCGTCAGGTATTTTTATTCATACCTTCAGGATCGTGTCCCGTGGGACTTGGACCTGCCGATGAAGACGTTGGTGGTGCCAGACCTGTCGTTTCCAATGCGCCACCCCCTCCGTTACCCTCCCTCTTTCTCTGTTCTTCCTTCAAACGCTCGCTTTTCCTCCACTTTGCTCTACGATTTTGAAACCACACCTGCAAAGTTCAAAATATTCTCGTTTAATACGACGATGCTTGTGTATATGCTCGATTCGAATTAAACTCTGTCTATACGCGTTTAATTAACGCGGATAATTTAAGCGTCTCAGGCATGACACATTTTTTCCGCAAATTTATCGCAGGTTAATTTGCTGAACGGTAATTAATTTTTTGTTTAACATAGAGAAATACGAATGTAAAATATCGAGTAATTAATTGCCTCAATATCGTGTATCAATCGTAGGAGTATAAATAATATAGTAGTAATAAATAATACAGTTCTTGTTGTTTCAATGTATTTTATAATAATAATAAGCAGAATTAGTGATCAAATTTTTTAAATTATATGAGAGGGAACGAAAAAATAAGTCGAAAATATAGAATAAACTCTGGCACCCTA
>NIJG01000645.1:29433-43087 GCA_002201625.1 Euglossa dilemma | reverse complement strand
AATTTCGTTTTTTTTATGTGACTCAAGTTTGAAGTCGGCTGTGAAAAAATACAATTAACTCCTTTGTTCGGAAAAAACGAAATTACTTTCCGAACAACCTAATACAATTAGGCCTTATTTTCCTCGTTATATGACTCAAGTTTGAAGTCGGCTGTGAAAAAATACAATTAACTCCTTTGTTCGGAAAAAACGAAATTACTTTTCGAACAACCTAATAAAATTACGTCCTCTGTTGAGAGAAAACGAAATTACTTTCCAAACAACTTAATAGTTAGTCAATATCTGTTAATCTACCGTTACATCTGCATATAACAATTACAAACCCTCAAACATGTAAATTGAATAATTCTAGAAACAAAGCTTCCTATAAAAAAAATTATATTCTACACATTCGACTAATTTTTTCCCATAGAATCAGTTCCTTCACGTTTAAACCACAGAAAATACACGATACTCCATTTATCCCAAAATTTATCATATTTTTTCAAATTTTACGAACACTTTGTTACATCCCTAATGCCTACATCATCTCTAACGATTAATCGAGTGTCAACAAGTCCCAGTTTTCAAACGATTTCCGAGTTTTCTTGCAACAAATTTAACGCGCATGTTATGGGAACGGAATGAAACGATAACCAAGGAAATTCTGAAATTCCTTGGGATCCAGGGGTGGAATGAAGGGATGGGAAAGTAGGCGCGGTTAATCCGGTGCTCGACAATTGTCCGCAACGAGGACACGCATGGCGTAGGTGGCCGACACGTCGCGAGGGAAAGAAGAGAGAAAAAAAAGAGAGGAGAAAAATAAAAAGCAAACGGGAGTATGATGAGGAACGGCGCTGAAGGCGGCACTTAAGCTGCTTTATAGGGCTACACCTGGTGTGCGGATATGGAAGGATAATTGCATGTAGGGGATGGCATTCGCGGCCGGACAGAGGGGGTGTTGGGCCTCTTGCCCGCGTGCATGTTCAACGAGCCGACAGCAACCACGGCGGCCGAGTGTTTTTTAAAAAGCTCGAGTTCCGCTAACGAGCCTAACTTGACATAATACCAACTGAAATAGACTTTATTATACCCGGCGGTCCTCCGCCGGCTCCGTGCTTTTCGCTCGCCCCGTCTCTCCCGTTCCTTTCCAATTGCGCCCTAACGCGGGCGCAATTCCAACAGCGAGCTTTCCTTTTCAACTTTCCAGCACGATCTTCTTATAGCCTCGGCTACGTGGAAGTTTAAGAAAATGTCACACCGCCGTGGTTTTCGCGGGTTCGCGGGTTCGCCGGTCTTTTATTTATCGTTGGGGTTTATTTTTCGATCACCAAGTGTTTAGGAAGGTGGGTTAGACGACAAAGGGATGATTGAAGTATTGTTGATTTAAAGAAAATTTACGATGTCTTTGAATTTTCTTTGGGAGTGCTTTAGAAGATAGGTTAGTCGACGAAGGGATGACGAAAACATCGCTGATTTAAAGAAAATTTACGGTGTCTTCGATTTTTCTTTGGGAGTGCTTTAAAAGATAAGTTAATAGATAAAGGGATGACGGAATTTTCTTTGGGTACACGGGGTGTTTTGGAAGATGGGTTAGACGCAAGGGGGTGATGAAAACATCATTAATTTAAAGAAACTTTATGGAATCTTTAATTTTTCTTTGGTCGTGCTTTTTACACAGTCTGTTTTGGAAGATAGGTTAGTCGACAATGGGATGATGGAAACATCTCTGATTTAAAGAAATTTATGAGATCTTTGATTTTTATTTGTGGGTGCTTTTTACACGGAGTGTTTTGGAAAATAGGTTAGACGAAAAAGGGGTGTCGGAAACATCGCTGATTTAAAGAAACTTTATGGGATCTTTGATTATTCTTTGGCTGTGTTTTGGAAGATAGGTTAGAAGACAAAGTGCAGACGAAACACCCTCAATCTGCAATAAAAGTGCGTTAAAACTATTCCCGTTAATCCCCCGTAATCAAACTTTTAATCTCCCACAAGAGAACAAGATTTATTAAATTCCTTCGTTTATCAGAAAATCCGAATAAAAAAACTCTATTTATGTCGCACACAAAAGAGACAAAAGAAAATAAAATTCTTCAACTTCCACAAGCCATTAGAGAGAAAACCTGTCTCTCGGAAAAATCTTGCGGGGAAGCTAAACGAATCAACGAAAGTTGCAGCGGATCCCAACGCGAGAGTAACCGGAAGTCATTAGCGGATTGGAATCGATAATAAAATAAAGTTGTCGGAAGTCGATTACCCTCTCGCAAACGTAATTCTTCGTCCACTTGGACCCCGAAGTACAGAACGCGTTATTACAGATCGGCCGAGTCTCGCGGAATGATTATCTTTCGTTGGGGTGGTTAGGGGGTGAAAGTTTCACGGCGAGAGGAAGCTTGGAAAATGGTTTAATAAAATAAATACGATGAACCCGGCGTTGCCTTCGAATTCGTGGAGGAGAAACGAGGAGGTCGGATGACGGGGAGAGATAGAATAATATCCTCGGGGTTGCGGGGGCGAGTAATAGCTGAGAACAAAGCCGCGGTTCCGTCGGGACCGGCAGTCTTTTCGTCTTTGTCTCTCCCCTTCCTTCGTTCCCGTTTCCTTCCTCTCCCTCGCCATGCCCTCCGCATTTTTTTCCCGATACGAATTTAATCCGAAAGACGTCGGTAATGGCGCCGACTCGTTTCCCTTCGCGGGATAAACGCATTTAATCTTTCAACGCTTGTTAAGGCAAAGTGTGACGGATCGATGGTGAATGTGTCACCATGGGGTGGTGGTTAATTGTTTTAACGAATTGGATATCGAGTGTGGTCAATTTTAAGTGATTTTGTTATTTTTGTTTTGGGTGCTTTCGTTTTGGTAAGCGTAGATTTTGGTTGAGATATTATTAGTTTCTTTCTTTCTTTTTTATATAAGTGAATGCACGATATATGTGATTTTCTTATTTTTCTTCCGGTTGCTTTAATGTTGGTAAGCGGAGATTTTGGTTGAGATATTATTAGTTTCTTTCTTTCTTTTTTTTATATGAAGTGAATACACGATATTTGTCGTTTAAGGTTGATATATGTGATTTTATTATTTATCTTTCGATTGCTTTCATTTTGGTAAGTGTAGATTTTTGTTGAGATATTATTAGTTTCTTTCTTTTTTTCTTATATGAAGTGAATACACGATATTTGTCGTTTGAGATTGATATATTGCGTTATATGTGAACCGTTCTACTCTCTCTCTCTCTCTCCTTTCATCTCTTAGGAAGCTTTGTTATTTCCTTTTTCCAAAATTTTTGGACCTCATAGGTGTAGGAAATAATTCGAATATTAGCACGAAAAGGATAAAATTGTGTTGCTTATAATTTGTCAAAAATATATTCCCGATAAATTTTTGTATCTAACAATATTTTAATAAGGTAATTGGATTAACTCTGCGCGAATGCAGAGAATAATTATTTATTTAATGTGAAATGAAAGGAAAAGGAAGTAATATTTAGGATTAATTTTTATAAAATATGATTGTAATAATTACCGGTAGAATTTTACATAAGGGAATCGTTGTCAGTAAAAATCGTGTAAAATTCTAACCAGTTTCTAAATTAAAAGAGAAATTTACGTTGAAAATATCACGTACCTGCTTTGCTAATAATCGAATAAAATAATTATCCGAGGTCTGCTTTGCAAATCAATTACATAGTTCCGACGAGTGTATGCAGAATTATAGACCAAAGCCTCTTATACTTCATTATGTTTTTATTAAAAGAGGGAAAGAAACATTTTTGCTTGGAAATTTATAAGCGCATTAGCACGGTGTGTAATCCAATGGTTAAAAGGCATTGTTGTTCTTCACCCTCGCGTATTTTCGTACGTTCCTTCTCCCATCATCCCTCTCTTCTTCGCTTTTTAATCGCCTCCTGGTTTTTTTTTACCGCGTTTAATCCGAATGTGCCAGCAAAATGGCATTGTTTCACTCCGAGAGAAGTCAAATATGCTTAATTTTTTGCCACTTGCTTCGTAAATCTGCTTTTAATTATTCTTCCAGTTATTTGCACCCACGGTTTTCCCTCCCGAAAGCAAAATAACGAAGCTTCGAGATCGTTAAAACGCGTAATCTCGTGGAATTAGCGATTTTATTAAACAATACCGCGATAATTAAATGTTCCGCGTAGATATTTTGGATTACGTCGCGAACGAAACAAGAGAAGTAGCCCGATGGCTTGTTATGACAAGTAGATGCACCGTGAAGTATCGTTTTATTATGGTTCGACTAAAAATAGTTCGTGACGAGTGGCAAGAGAGATAGCACTTCCGCCAAGCTGCCCTACAATTATTCCTCACTTGACACGAATAGGGGAAATAAAGAAAATGGACGAAGCGAGTGCCACGTGATTCGAGTAATCCGGAGGAATCAAGACGAATGAGAATAGGTACTTTCGAAGAAATGAGAAGAAACTACAGCTCGGAAGTTTCGGTTGAGAAATATTCAGTATGCATCTAATACGTTGTAATCTAACGAGTTCACTTTTGCTAACAGTCTCATTTTCAATTTTGAAAGCAGAGTGAATAGGATACATGGAAACAGTTGAATTTACAATTTTCAAAACAGAATGAATAGGATACATAGGAACAGTCGCATTTCCAATTTTGAAAAGGGATTGAATAGGATACATGGAAACAGTTGAATTTACAATTTTCAAAACAGAATGAATAGGATACATAGGAACAGTCGCATTTCCAATTTTGAAAAGGGATTGAATAGGATACATGGAAACAGTTGAATTTACAATTTTCAAAACAGAATGAATAGGATACATAGGAACAGTCGCATTTCCAATTTTGAAAAGGGAGTGAATAGGATACATGGAAACAGTTGAATTTACAATTTTGAAAACAGAATGAATAAGATACATAGGAACAGTCGCATTTCCAATTTTGGAAAGGGAGTGAATAAGATACATAGAGATAGTCGCATTTCCAAATTTGAAAACAGAATGAATACGAAACATAGGAACAGTCGCATTTGGAAATTTTGGAATAGGAATGAATAGAAAATACATGGGAACAGTTGCATTTCCAATTTTGAAAACAGAATGAATAGGATACATGGAGACAGTAGCATTTCCAATTTTGAAAAGGGATGATTAAGATACTGGAGACAGTCGCAATTCAAATTTTGAAAACAGAATGAATAGGATACATGGAAACAGTAGCATTTCCAATTTTGAAAAGGGAGTGAATAGGATACATAGAGATAATTGCATTTACAATTTTGAAAAAGGAGTGAATAGGTTACATAGAGACAGTCGCATTTCCAATTGTGGAAAGGGAATGAATAGAAAATAATGGGAACAATTGCATTTTCAATTTTGAAAAGGGAATGAATAGAAAATACGTGGAGATAGTTGCATTTCCAATTTTGAAAGCAGAGTGAATAGAATACATAGAAATCAAAAAGAATACAGTGATATAACATTGACGTAGACGTTTAATAGAATCATGCTGAATATTTAAAACATTAATAATATTTAGGTGTTAACCTAATTTATCCTACTCCTCTTAAAAGAATAAATTTCAAAACCATTAAAGATAGATCATTCCCACAATTTTTTTGCTGTCTCTAAAATAAACCCTAAATCTTGTAAAGTAGATAAAACTAAACGAAAAAACTAGATATAATACACTTTTTAAATATTATTTCCTCTGTTACCTGAATTCCAGAATCATACTATCTTCTCTAATCGCAGAATAAGAAAGCTCTCCATACAGTCTCCTAATCAATAATAATTTTGAGAAAATACTTTTTAACGTTTTGACCAGACGTATTTGTGAACAAGAAATTTCAACGAGCAACTAAGAGCACAATCCCTGGAATATCGAGCACCATTCGACTACAATCATCGTTAGTATACTGCGGGTGTCAGATGCGCGACTATAATCACCGGTAGCGTCAAACGTTGAGTGACTACAGGCACCATTAATACCCTACAGACACCAATCATCGGGTGGGTATGGTCCTCGATATTACCGGAAGGATGAAGTCCAAATCTGAGCCACGGAGCCAAGCATATATAAACACAGAGCCTTCTTCGTTGAACCGATTAACACCAGAAAACGAAAAGTAGAAAGTCATTTGAAACACAAACACTTAAAGATCACTCTACTGCTTTCACGTTGAGACTTTGGAAAATGCGTGATTCTCTTAAGTACTATGCGTTCGTGCTGACTTTGCTTAGGACTAACTAATACCTCTGACACTCTCTCTGTTATAAACAATGGCTATTATTGCCCAAATCAGTGACAGGGATCATCGACAGGCCGTAACGAGATCGAGTGAGATACCATCGGCGTTAGTTTTCCGTTTCTTAGTTAAGTTACTTTTATAAGTTAATTTACTTAGTTAATTAAGTCAAAGTTAACTTTGCGGTCTTTGCGGTCAGTGTCCCCGTAGTTGGAACATTTTTTAACACTTTGCGCTCGACGATTTTTTGGCTATAGAAAAAATATTCAATGAGACACGAATATCGAGAAAGGAAATAAAAATAAAAATTTCCGTATTTGAATCGGAATATTTGCACAAGGACGTTTAAGAACTGAAAATTATTTGTATTGTCTCCGTAGCGGAGCCCTCGAGTTTGAAGACAAATTTTAAATGGCTTCGCTCTGGAGCCCTCGAGTGCAAATGGTTAATTGTCGTAAAAATTAATGTCCGCGCAGCGAGAATCTTCGAAAATCGCAACAATGACAAAACACTATGGTCCCCCTACGCTTTGTGTTTCAAAAGTTTCGATCGATTTACGAGATAACAATGTATGATTTTTCACAGAAATTTCACCTTTTAGATCGTTAGAACATACATTAAAATCTAAAAGCTTTAGCAATGTTGAACAAGCGAAAACGCACGTGGAGAACTTTTTCAATGCAAAATCGATGGACTTTTTTTAAAAAAAGGAATCAAACAACTGCGCCTATACGATGACGAAAGGTGTTAAAAAATGATAGAAATTATTTTCTCGATTAAAATATAGGATTTCTTTGACAAATAAATGTTTTTTCGCCGATAGAGATTAATTTTGATCACTTTTCGGTTTACTTAACCCTTTGCACTCGAGAGACGACTGTCAGTCGCCATAAAATTTTGAAGCCCATGTTAATTAATATATAAAGTTTAACATAACACAACAACATGCGAGATATCGAAATCAAATAATTTTACGCGTTAATTATTACACGATTCTTTATTTACCACTAAAAAAAGTCACATCAGTTCTGCAGCAGAAAATTTGTGAATTTCTACTCTTCTTTCACCAAAAAATCATCGAGTGCAAAGGGTTAATATTTCGATTCTGTTGTGGATAATGCGCGTTGCACGCTTGACGATCGTAGCACGCGGCACCGCGACTGTGGCGCCGCGACGCATGCGCAGTGCGAGTCGTCCCGGAGCACCGGCGTGCGTGCAGCATAATTGCGACGCACGGGACGACGAGGAGGAAACGTCAGAGCCTCGGAGCTGCCTCGGACGATCCACACGACGATGGGCCACCCCCGCGTGCCCACCCTGCCCCGCACGAGGTTCTAATTGGAGTAGGAGAAGAGGACCGGCACTGCATAAACGCGCCTATTTGTCCATTATTTCAGATTCCCTTTGTCTTCCCTAATGAAACAATGAGTCTGCGCCGTAATTGCGTCATAGCCGTCCGGTCCCTACCTTCCTCCCATTGTGTACACCGCTGCCTAGCATGGCCTTCTCGTCTTATAATCCGGACAATGCAGCGGGATAATACCTTGCCCCTCTGCTGGACGCGCCACGCTGAAGGATTCTTTCCCAGACCCTGCTCTCTCTCTCCCAAAGTCGTTGTTGACTCTCCCTCTCTTTCTCTTTTTCGTTTTCTTAGCCATTCCACGGCGTCGAGTTGTTGATAGTTTTGCATTTGTGGTTTCTTTCCCGAGGTTTCGAATTCGAAGTGACTCGGTGAAGTTTATGGGATGGGATCGCTACTGAGAAAGATGGATGGCGAGGATTTTATTGGGGTGGGGTTGAAAGAGGATCGTTGTGTTGGTTCGAATTTTTGAATTTTTTGGTTGATTTATTTATGTAATAAATTTGGTTAATGGAGAAGTAGATGGTTTATGAAATAGAATTATCGGGGATGTTGGGAAAATGTTTATAAGTATATTAAGAGAATCTTAGCGAAGGCTAAGGGAAGATCAAGATGGTGACGTTGATCGCGAATTTTTAGTGAAAATTTGGATAACAATTATATTTAGATGTCGATAGATTTAGAGTTAAAATTGGATCATTTTTCTGGTGTTTGGTAGTTTGGAAGTTTTATTTTTAATTTTTAGAGAAAATTGGAAAACAATGATATTTATAGATCACTATTTTTCTGGTGACTGGTAGTTCGGATGTTTGGTTTTTAATTTTTAGTAAAAGTTTGGAAAACAATGATTCAGATCACGATAGGTTTAGTGTTTAAAATTGGATTATTTTTCTGGTGATTGGTAGTTTAGAAATTCGGTTTTTAATTTTCAGTGAAAGTTTAGGAAGCAGTGATTTAAACCATCATAGGTTTAGTAATAAAATTGGATTATTTTTCTGGTGATTGGCAATTTCGAAGTTTAGGAATATATCTGAGGTATTTCATAATTTGGAGTAATACTTCGTAGTATCTTTGTGTCATGAAGTATTATTTTTGTTGGTATTATATTTGTTTGAATATAATTAATATTTTTTTTAACATTGTAAATAAACTAAGTAGAAATTTTCCTTCATACGTCTATTTTGAGGGATTTCTCAATTGCAACTAACTTTTGCAATTTATTCTCATTTATTCTTACTTTCTTCATACGTTACACATGTAAAGTCCACACCACACTTCATTCATTAGACGCACACTCGTTTTTCATGACAACCTACATTCAACTCATCCTTTCTTTCAAACATCACTCATTCGCATCACTCAAAGTTAAGAATTTACGTAGATAGTATGCAAAGATAGGTGGAGTTAGAGACCATGAACTACTCTGACAATTTTCTTAGCAATTCTCTTTTTCCTAGCGTTGCTTTTTAACGAGACTTTTGTCAGTCCAAAAACTTCCTCACAATGGAGTTCTAATGATAAGAAAAAATTCCGTGTATCTCATATCTTATTTATGAATAGACTAATTTATGAACGTTATCGGTAGCTCGTTTAGTTTTATGAATTAAAAAAACGATATTCCGTATTAATTTTTTTATATTATAATTTTTTATATTTAAAAATTTCATCTATTCGGCTATTTAATGTAAAGAATCGACAGGAGTTTTATCGTGTTTTAATATACATGCGTATCGAAACCTCATTAATCTGTATTTAATACATATCCACGGTTTCCGTTTAATTAACGAGGCGAGATACGAAAACGCGTAATTTCTTGGAATTATTTCTCTTCTATCGTTATGCAATATCGATTCACCGAATCGTGATTCCCTCGCGGCTGTTATTTATTAATTCTCCATCAGATTACATCCAACATTTAAATTCTATCATCTTTGCTTCTCATTACTTCGTTTAATCCTCATCGCACGATATTTGACTTTGCCTAGAATCCTGTTCATTTGAAAAAATATCACTCCACGGGTATAATTGCATCGGTTAGTCGCGTATCTCTTGGTCTCGTTTACCCGACGAAAATTAACCGAATGTATTCGTAAACAAATATATTTACCTCCTTTGAAAAACGCAAACTGTATATCATTATAAAATTATTAATAATTTATCGCAAAATATGCGATACAAAGTTCATCGATATCCTGTTGAATATTATTTAGCGGACAGATAAAGCAGATAAAGAAATACAATAATAAACACTTCGTTAACTATTTTTTCTCAGAATATTAAATTACGCGTCACAGAAAACTAAACAGTTCTCTTTTTTTTCAAAATTTAAACTTGGATATAATACCATAGCAATTATAATTTATCACTAAATATTTCGTAGTTTGCAGTCAATGGGTTAAAAATCGAACTAAATTGAATTCTAAAGTACAAAAGGTTAATATTAATTTATTATTGTATTTAATATTATTCATCGACACTTGATTTGCTTTCGAAAATCAGATTTCACTGGGAAATATCAACGATTCAGCGTCATAATTCGCGTTTAGCGATCTGTCCGTGTATATTCAGACAAGAATGATACAATGAAACGCGAGTGACGATAGAATTAAAAAATTTTCTCGGTTTGGCTCGCTTGGGAATGTTACCAAAAAATACAATTAAATCCTGTGTTGGGAAAACACGAAATTACTTTCCGAACAACCCCTTAGATACCCTGTTCTCGTTCTTCGTGTCGACGTGTCATCGAGATATCTCGAAAAAACGAGGTTCAACAAGCTTCATTCGTGAATTTAGCTTATTTCCTTCATCGACACGTGATTTGCTTTCGAAAATCAGATTTCACTGGGAAATATCAACGATTCAGCGTCAGAATTCGCGTTTTGCGATCTGTCCGTGCATATTCAGACAAGAATGATACAATGAAACGTGAATAACGATAGAATTAGAAAATTTTCTCGCTTTGGCTCGCTTGGGAATATTACAAAAAAATACAATTAGGTCTCTTGTTGGGAAAACATGAAATTACTTTTCGAACAGCACAATGTATACACAAGGAAAAAAAATATTCTGGACATAATTTCGACAACAGGCAACGCGCGTAAAGGGGGAGGAATTAAAAATCTGACATCAGCGATCGGATATCCTGCAGATGTTCCAACAGGATTTCAGCAGGGAATCGCTATTACTGCCGGGATTCTCTGCAGCGCGAATTACGCCGGTGCGAGTAAATATGGGCAGGAGGACGTAGCCAAGAGTACAAAGTAATCCCGGAGATTACCGGCTTACTCTGTCAGAAGATTACGTCAGGTCGAGGGTGTCAGCACCTCCCACGGGAGATGGGTGTACCCCGAAACTACCCTACATCTTGCGCTCTTGCTCTTACGCTGGTGATCCACACCGTCGCCCATCGAATCAATCGATCATTGTGCCTCTCACTTGACCGTCCGCTTTCTACGGGATCTTCGACAGGGAATGCGTGAAATGCATCGAGGTTTACCGTCAACAGATTTGCGGTAGCCACTCGATCTCGCCTTTGTACGTTTTTCTACGATTATTGAGCTTTTCGTCCCGAGTATTTTGAGACTCGAGGTTTCGCGTTTCCAAGTTTTCGCATAAAAATTGTGAAATCTTGATAATTTAAAATTCGAATCTTTTTTGTAGATTTTTGAATAATCATTTTTGCGGTCTATATGCAGTGTTTTGAAGAGTGAAATTTGGTTTTTCTCTTTGCAAATGTGTGAATTGAAGTATGCTTGCATCGAGGTTTACCGTCAACTGATTTGTGGTAGCTACTCGATCTCGCCTTTGTACGTTTTTCCACGATTATCGAGCTTTTCGTTCGGAGTATTTTGAGACTCGAGGTTTCGCGTTTCCAAGTTTTCGTGTAAAGATTGTGGAATTTTCGTAATTTAAAATTCGAATTCGTAGATTTTTGAATGATCATTTCTTGGGTCTATGTACCGTGTTTTGAAGAGTGAAATTTGGTTTTTCTCTTTGCAAATGTGTGAATTGAAGTATGCTTGCATCGAGGTTTACCGTCAACTGATTTGTGGTAGCTTCTCGATCTCGCCTTTGTACGTTTTTCCACGATTATCGAGCTTTTCGTCCCGAGTATTTTGAGACTCGAGGTTTCGCGTTTCCAAGTTTTCGTGTAAAGATTGTGGAATTTTCGTAATTTGAAATTCGAATTCGTAGATTTTTGAATGATCATTTCTTGGGTCTATGTACCGTGTTTTGAAGAGTGAAATTTGGTTTTTCTCTTTGCAAATGTGTGAATTGAAGTATGCTTGCATCGAGGTTTACCGTCAACTGATTTGTGGTAGCTACTCGATCTCGCCTTTGTACGTTTTTCCACGATTATCGAGCTTTTCGTTCGGAGTATTTTGAGACTCGAGATTTCGCGTTTCCAAGTTTTCGTGTAAAGATTGTGGAATTTTCGTAATTTAAAATTCGAATCTTTTTTGTAGATTTTTGAATAATCATTTTTGTGGTCTATATGCAGTGTTTTGAAGAGAAGGATTTGGTTTTTCTCTTCGCGTTTCCAAGTTTTCGTGTAAAAGTTGTGGAATTTGTGGAATATGCGTAATTTAAAATTCGAATCTTTTGTTCGTAGATTTTTTAATGATCATTTTTGTGGTCTATATACCGTGTTCTGAAGAGTAGGATTTGGTTTTTCTCTTTGCGTTTCCAAGTCTTCGCGCGAAAATTGTGAAAGTTGTGGAATTTTCGTAATTTAAAATTCGAATCTTGTTCGTAGATTTTTGAATCATCATTTTTGTGGTCTATATGCAGTGTTTTGAAGAGTGAAGTTTGGTTTTTCTCTTCGCGTTTCCAAGTTTTCGTGTAAAAGTTGTGGAATTTGTGGAATATGCGTAATTTAAAATTTGAATCTTATGTTCGTAGATTTTTTGGCGATCATTCTTGTGGTCTATATGCAGTGTTTTGGTTTTTCTCTTCGCAAATATGTGAATCGAAGTACGCTATAATATTCGTATTCGAAATCTTAAGACCTGCAATTTTATTCTTATTTTTGCAATATTTTTAGAATTTTGTTTTTAACATTTGCAGTGATTTCCCAATTTTGCAATTTGGGGTTTCATTTATCCGGTTTGCAATTTTTTTCTTTATAATTCGAGTCATTTTTTTTGTACTGCTAAAATACTTTTAATGGCTTTTAATTGTTAAATTGAATTTTATAAATAAATTTCTTTTTGACGTTTCACCTCGTTTAAATTTCTCTCTCGAGACTAACACAGCCATCAATTTTATTTATATAGAAAAATTTTACGATATTATATTTTTCACTTTGATGATTTTTATCTCCCTTTATGCTTCCTTTTTATGAAAATAAAAGTGGTGTATAGAGAATTATCATGCGAATATTAAATTTGTAACGTGCGCTCGCGTTAGCATATGATTGTATATTTTGATAAGTTAAAAGTTAATTGATTACAGTTCTCTCATCCAGCGATATTTTCGTTTCATTTTATCTCCCTTCTCTCTGTGCAATTTATTCACTCGCCGCTGTTCAAAACTGATTTGTTGAAATAAATGCGAAGAAATGCAAAACTCGTGCCACTCGAAATTTTCGCGTATGGAATATACATTAAACACTTAAAAAAAACATTTCACAAATAAATCCAACCCAAAACCATCTTCTAAAAAATTTCACTCATTTCAAACCTTCTTCTTGTAATTAACTATTTCATACCAGAGAAAATTAAATGAAATTAATCACCGTCCCATAAAACTTCGAATTTTTTGTTTCGTATTCATTTTTCTTGTGAAATTCAACCTCGAAAATCTTCCTCTTAATTAACCA
Organism: Euglossa dilemma; assembly: GCA_002201625.1. Lineage (NCBI taxonomy): Eukaryota > Metazoa > Arthropoda > Insecta > Hymenoptera > Apidae > Euglossa > Euglossa dilemma. Next base: position 29,696 of record NIJG01000645.1, on the reverse strand, counting down.
TCCCCTACCAAGGTGGATTAAACGAAATAAACTCCCAAAACGATTTTCTTCTAAAAAATTTCACTCGCATCTCGAACCATTCCATGTCACAGAAAATTAATCAAAATTAATCACCTTCCCATAAAACCTCGAACTTTTAGATTCGCATTCATTTTTCTCGTGAAATTTAACCTCCAACTTCTTCCTCTTAATTAACCCTTTCGCTACGACGAACTTTTCCAAAAAATGTGATTATAAATTTATGATATATAGCTTAAGTTCGA
>NIJG01000642.1:61925-73343 GCA_002201625.1 Euglossa dilemma | reverse complement strand
TCTGAAAGAGTAGTCGTAATCTAAAGTGTTATCTGCTTTCTTATTAATGGCGTTGATAAAATATCTCAAATTCTCAGAAAATAAAAAACTAAATTGAAAAATTGGAAAAACTAAACGCAATCGAAAGAGTTATCTAATTTATTATTACCAACGTTGATGGAATATCTCGAAATTTGTATTATTTTCGAATTTTTTAAATATAAAAAACTAAATTGAAAAATTGGAAAAGGACTATGTTGAAAAATAAAAGGAACTGAAATATTATTTTAAAAAGAACACGCGTGAATAAATATTATCTCTGCCTTCTTATTACCGACGGTAACAGAATATCTCAAAATTTCAATTACTTTCTCATTTTCAAAGCATAAAAAACTAAATTGAAAAATTGGAAAATTATTAAATTGAAAAATAAAAGAAACTGAAATATTTTAAGAATTTTAAGAAGAACGTGCGTGAATAAATATTATCGATATTTTGTTATTAACTACGTTGATAGAATATCTCGAAATTTTAATTATTTTCGAATTTTTAAACCATAAAAAACTAAATTGAAAAATTGGAGAAGGCTAGATTGAAAAATAAAAGGATTTGAAATATTTTAAGAATTTTAAGAAGAACGCGCGTAAATAAATATTATCTCTGCTTTCGTATTACTAACGTTAACAGAATATCTCAAAATTTTAATTACTTTCTCATTTTCAAACCACAAAAAACTAACTTGAAAAACTGAGAAAAGAAAAAAATTAAAAAATAAAAGAAACTGAAATATTTTATGAATTTTAAGAAGAATGCGTGTAAATAAATATTATCTCTGCTTTCTTATTACCGATGTTAACAGAATATCTCAAAATTTCAATTACTTTCTCATTTTCAAAGCATAAAAAACTAAATTAAAAAATTGGAAAATTATTAAATTGAAAAATAAAAGAAACTGAAATATTAAAAAAATTTTAAGAAGAACACGCGTGAATAAATATTATCTCTGCCTTTTTATTACCGACGTAGACAGAATATCTAAAAATTTTAATTACTTTCTCATTTTCAAACCATAAAAAACTAAATTGAAAAATTGGAAAATAAAAGAAACTGAAATATTAAAAAAATTTTAAGAAGAACACGCGTGAATAAATATTATCTCTGCCTTTTTATTACCGACGTAGACAGAATATCTAAAAATTTTAATTACTTTCTCATTTTCAAACCATAAAAAACTAAATTGAAAAATTGGAAAATAAAAGAAACTGAAATATTAAAAAAATTTTAAGAAGAACACGCGTGAATAAATATTATCTCTGCCTTTTTATTACCGACGTAGACAGAATATCTAAAAATTTTAATTACTTTCTCATTTTCAAACCATAAAAAACTAAATTGAAAAATTGGAAAATAAAAGAAACTGAAATATTAAAAAAATTTTAAGAAGAACACGCGTGAATAAATATTATCTCTGCCTTTTTATTACCGACGTAGACAGAATATCTAAAAATTTTAATTACTTTCTCATTTTCAAACCATAAAAAACTAAATTGAAAAATTGGAAAATAAAAGAAACTGAAATATTAAAAAAATTTTAAGAAGAACACGCGTGAATAAATATTATCTCTGCCTTTTTATTACCGACGTAGACAGAATATCTAAAAATTTTAATTACTTTCTCATTTTCAAACCATAAAAAACTAAATTGAAAAATTGGAAAATAAAAGAAACTGAAATATTAAAAAAATTTTAAGAAGAACACGCGTGAATAAATATTATCTCTGCCTTTTTATTACCGACGTAGACAGAATATCTAAAAATTTTAATTACTTTCTCATTTTCAAACCATAAAAAACTAAATTGAAAAATTGGAAAATAAAAGAAACTGAAATATTAAAAAAATTTTAAGAAGAACACGCGTGAATAAATATTATCTCTGCCTTTTTATTACCGACGTAGACAGAATATCTAAAAATTTTAATTACTTTCTCATTTTCAAACCATAAAAAACTAAATTGAAAAATTGGAAAATAAAAGAAACTGAAATATTAAAAAAATTTTAAGAAGAACACGCGTGAATAAATATTATCTCTGCCTTTTTATTACCGACGTAGACAGAATATCTAAAAATTTTAATTACTTTCTCATTTTCAAACCATAAAAAACTAAATTGAAAAATTGGAAAATAAAAGAAACTGAAATATTAAAAAAATTTTAAGAAGAACACGCGTGAATAAATATTATCTCTGCCTTTTTATTACCGACGTAGACAGAATATCTAAAAATTTTAATTACTTTCTCATTTTCAAACCATAAAAAACTAAATTGAAAAATTGGAAAATAAAAGAAACTGAAATATTAAAAAAATTTTAAGAAGAACACGCGTGAATAAATATTATCTCTGCCTTTTTATTACCGACGTAGACAGAATATCTAAAAATTTTAATTACTTTCTCATTTTCAAACCATAAAAAACTAAATTGAAAAATTGGAAAATAAAAGAAACTGAAATATTAAAAAAATTTTAAGAAGAACACGCGTGAATAAATATTATCTCTGCCTTTTTATTACCGACGTAGACAGAATATCTAAAAATTTTAATTACTTTCTCATTTTCAAACCATAAAAAACTAAATTGAAAAATTGGAAAATAAAAGAAACTGAAATATTAAAAAAATTTTAAGAAGAACACGCGTGAATAAATATTATCTCTGCCTTTTTATTACCGACGTAGACAGAATATCTAAAAATTTTAATTACTTTCTCATTTTCAAACCATAAAAAACTAAATTGAAAAATTGGAAAATAAAAGAAACTGAAATATTAAAAAAATTTTAAGAAGAACACGCGTGAATAAATATTATCTCTGCCTTTTTATTACCGACGTAGACAGAATATCTAAAAATTTTAATTACTTTCTCATTTTCAAACCATAAAAAACTAAATTGAAAAATTGGAAAATAAAAGAAACTGAAATATTAAAAAAATTTTAAGAAGAACACGCGTGAATAAATATTATCTCTGCCTTTTTATTACCGACGTAGACAGAATATCTAAAAATTTTAATTACTTTCTCATTTTCAAACCATAAAAAACTAAATTGAAAAATTGGAAAATAAAAGAAACTGAAATATTAAAAAAATTTTAAGAAGAACACGCGTGAATAAATATTATCTCTGCCTTTTTATTACCGACGTAGACAGAATATCTAAAAATTTTAATTACTTTCTCATTTTCAAACCATAAAAAACTAAATTGAAAAATTGGAAAATAAAAGAAACTGAAATATTAAAAAAATTTTAAGAAGAACACGCGTGAATAAATATTATCTCTGCCTTTTTATTACCGACGTAGACAGAATATCTAAAAATTTTAATTACTTTCTCATTTTCAAACCATAAAAAACTAAATTGAAAAATTGGAAAATAAAAGAAACTGAAATATTAAAAAAATTTTAAGAAGAACACGCGTGAATAAATATTATCTCTGCCTTTTTATTACCGACGTAGACAGAATATCTAAAAATTTTAATTACTTTCTCATTTTCAAACCATAAAAAACTAAATTGAAAAATTGGAAAATAAAAGAAACTGAAATATTAAAAAAATTTTAAGAAGAACACGCGTGAATAAATATTATCTCTGCCTTTTTATTACCGACGTAGACAGAATATCTAAAAATTTTAATTACTTTCTCATTTTCAAACCATAAAAAACTAAATTGAAAAATTGGAAAATAAAAGAAACTGAAATATTAAAAAAATTTTAAGAAGAACACGCGTGAATAAATATTATCTCTGCCTTTTTATTACCGACGTAGACAGAATATCTAAAAATTTTAATTACTTTCTCATTTTCAAACCATAAAAAACTAAATTGAAAAATTGGAAAATAAAAGAAACTGAAATATTAAAAAAATTTTAAGAAGAACACGCGTGAATAAATATTATCTCTGCCTTTTTATTACCGACGTAGACAGAATATCTAAAAATTTTAATTACTTTCTCATTTTCAAACCATAAAAAACTAAATTGAAAAATTGGAAAATAAAAGAAACTGAAATATTAAAAAAATTTTAAGAAGAACGCGAATGAATAAATATTTGTTTCTCCTCGAAACATAATCGCATCTTTTTCTCTGTAATTTATCTCAAATTCACAGATGATCATCTGCTATTTAACTCATTCATTACCAACTACGATCTGCGATTAAATTCACAGCTATTCGTATTAGGAAAAGAAAATGTAAATACAATTTTCGCGAATATTATTAAATCCTTTGCAATTCGTTTGAAATAAAATCATCACGCCTGAAGAAAAACGATCAGAATTTTCCTCGCAGCGAACGAGTTAATTTGAATTAAATAATAAGCGCAAGTTTCAATCTCTTCGTTTATCAATGTTCTACATCGTGCGGTAATTAATCACTATAATTAAATTGCTAATAAGAAGTCAGATAAAGCTGGAATAAGTTGAATAATTAATTACTCGCAGATTTTTTATATAATTTCATGAAATATAGTATAAGTAATTATTCCTTATGACGATGAATACGAATTTTTTTATTTCCAATTGTCACGATCAAATTCAAATCTTTGAAGCATAGAAATAAAATTTAATTACAATTAGGCAAAATTATTTTGGGGAATGAACGTTAAATAAAGAATAAATTGAAAATGAAGCATTTAATAGGATAAAAAATAAACTGAATTTTAAATTTCGTTAACAAATTTTTTCGAATCTTCTATGCTTCTTTAATCGTAAATCAAATAATAAATTTATACAAATGAAATTTAGATTTTATTATTTTTAGACTTAGATCATTGATTTATTAATATTCTTGAAAATTAACTTTCCATTTTTCAGTAAAAATGAATTCTTTTTTGTTTCCAATTTAACAAGACTTTTTAATGAAAGATTAATCGAACGAGAAATTTTCCACGACTAAATAAGTAGAAAAAGGATAAAAATAATTAAGAACAAGATATTTCAGAAATATTTATACGAAAATTATTTATACGTATAGGTATTATTGAAAAGTTTAGAATCTAACTTTGAATCTTAAATTTCTTTAAAAAATTTTTGCGAATCTTCTATCCTTCTTTAATCGTAAATCAAATAATTAATTTATACAAATGAAATTTAGATTTTACTACTTTTAGACTTAGATCATTGATTTATCAATATTCTTGAAAATTAACTTTTCATTTTTCAGTAAAAATAAATTGTTTTTTGTTTCCAATTTAACAAGACTTTTTAATGAAAGATTAATCGAACGAGAAATTTTCCACAACTAAATAAGTAGAAAAAGGATAAAAATAATTAAGAACAAGATATTTCAGAAATATTTATACGAAAATTATTTATACGTATAGGTATTATTGAAAAGTTTAGAATCTAACTTTGAATCTTAAATTTCTTTAAAAAATTTTTGCGAATCTTCTATCCTTCTTTAATCGTAAATCAAATAATTAATTTATACAAATGAAATTTAGATTTTACTACTTTTAGACTTAGATCATTGATTTATCAATATTCTTGAAAATTAACTTTTCATTTTTCAGTAAAAATAAATTGTTTTTTGTTTCCAATTTAACAAGACTTTTTAATGAAAGATTAATCGAACGAGAAATTTTCCACAACTAAATAAGTAGAAAAAGGATAAAAATAATTAAGAACAAGATATTTCAGAAATATTTATACGAAAATTATTTATACGTATAGGTATTATTGAAAAGTTTAGAATCTAACTTTGAATCTTAAATTTCTTTAAAAAATTTTTGCGAATCTTCTATCCTTCTTTAATCGTAAATCAAATAATTAATTTATACAAATGAAATTTAGATTTTACTACTTTTAGACTTAGATCATTGATTTATCAATATTCTTGAAAATTAACTTTTCATTTTTCAGTAAAAATAAATTGTTTTTTGTTTCCAATTTAACAAGACTTTTTAATGAAAGATTAATCGAACGAGAAATTTTCCACAACTAAATAAGTAGAAAAAGGATAAAAATAATTAAGAACAAGATATTTCAGAAATATTTATACGAAAATTATTTATACGTATAGGTATTATTGAAAAGTTTAGAATCTAACTTTGAATCTTAAATTTCTTTAAAAAATTTTTGCGAATCTTCTATCCTTCTTTAATCGTAAATCAAATAATTAATTTATACAAATGAAATTTAGATTTTACTACTTTTAGACTTAGATCATTGATTTATCAATATTCTTGAAAATTAACTTTTCATTTTTCAGTAAAAATAAATTGTTTTTTGTTTCCAATTTAACAAGACTTTTTAATGAAAGATTAATCGAACGAGAAATTTTCCACAACTAAATAAGTAGAAAAAGGATAAAAATAATTAAGAACAAGATATTTCAGAAATATTTATACGAAAATTATTTATACGTATAGGTATTATTGAAAAGTTTAGAATCTAACTTTGAATCTTAAATTTCTTTAAAAAATTTTGCAAATTTTCTGTCCTTCTTTAATCGTAAATCAAATAATTAATTTATACAAATGAAATTTAGATTTTATTACTTTTAGACTTAGATCATTGATTTATCAATATCCTTGAAAACAAAATTTTAGTTTTTCAGTAAAATTAACCTTTTTTTCGTTTCCAATTTGACAATACTTTTTAATGGAAATTTAATCGAACGAGAAATTTTTAATGACTTACTAAATAAGTAGAAAAAGGATAAAAATAATCCTTAAAGCATAGAAATGAAATTTAATTACAATTACGTAAAAATATTCTCGTTAAATAAAGTATAAATTGAAATTGAAGCATTAAATAGGATAAAAAATAAACTTAATCTAACTTTGAGAATCTTATAATATTCTTTTTTTTAATTTTGCAAATTTCTTATCTTGTTTTAATCATAAATCAAACAATAAATTTACATTTTACTATTATTAACCTCAGATCATTGGATTTATCGATATCTTTGAAGACCAACTTTTCATTTTTCAGTAAAATTATCCTTTTTTTCTTCTTTCAAATTTGACAAGATTTTACAATGAAAGATCAATCGAACAAGAAATTTTCCACGACTAAATGAGTAGAAAACAACCAAGAAAAGTTTAACCCTTTGAAATCAGTGATTCTTTCGTTAAAACTAGCGATTCGAAAATCTTCTACCCAAAAATCAACAATACTTTTGCAACGAAAAGCAAGAAATCGTGTACAAATTAAGATAGAAAATTATTTCATTTCAAAATTCCACGTATCGTAAAACAATTTTAAATTTGATACATTAATTAATATCGCTGTTTAGAATTTAATTAAATCGCAACTCGCGAAGGATTAAAAATATTCCTGCATTTGAAAATATAAATATATAATAATGTACGTTGATAAAATGACGCATTAAAAGAATGCGTGCAAAGTAATCGTAATAAGAATAACGCGTGCGACACTCGTGATTCATCTTATTCTCGTGTCGTGCTTCTATCAAAGGGTTAATGAGAATCAAAGAGAAAATAATTTCGCGTACAAGTTTCGATAAAAGGAGACGAAAACATCCAGAGATGTCGCGAATCAGCTGACCTCGAGGTGACACATGTTAAACGGCTTCTCTTTTCTCCAAAAACAAAGAAAACTCGCTGATATTTACTCGAATTGTAACTGAAACGAGTTTTTGTTTGCTATAGTAGATTATACTAATATAGAATTTGGATTAGGATTATTGATATTTTCTACTAACATCGTGATGAACAAATTTTGTTAAATAAATAATAATTTTTCGGTATCCTGATGTTCTCTGGGATTATCGGTAATTCTAAAAAATTATTTTTATTGAATATAATAAAATAGGTGATTTTTGGAATTATATTGCTATATAGAATTTAATAGTACTATTGATATTTTTCGCTAATATCGTGGTGAGCAAATTTGACTAAATAAATAATATTTTTACGTATTCTGGTCCTTTTGGGAATTATCGGTAATTTTTAATAAATTATTTATATCGAATATAATAAAATAGGTGATTTTGAGGATTATACTGCCATAGAATTTAATATATTTTTCGCTAATATCGTGATGAGCAAATTTTATTGCATAAATAATATTTTTCAGTATTGTGAATTTTTTTGGGATTATCAGTAATTAAAAAAAAATATATTTTTATCGAATATAATAAAATAGGTGATTTTGGGAATTATACTGCTATATAGAATTTAATAGTACTTTTGACAATTTCTACTAACATCGTGGTGAGCAAATTTTACTAAATAAATAATATTTTTATATATTCTGTTCTTTTTTGAGATTATCGGTAATTTAAAAAAAATAATTTTTATCGAATATAATAAAATAGGTGTACAAATTGGCCGTCAATTTCATTATAAATGCAAATGCTTTAAGATTAAAAATTTAATTTAAAAAGAAATTCATTTATAAAAATTGTGTATTTAATTTAAATAAATTTTTAATATAATAAATATTTTTCGTATCCAGATCTTTTCTGCGATTATCACTAATCCTAAGTCTAACGAAACCGGATAAACCAGTTGTTCCACGTTTGAAAAGAATTTATTCGAAATTGCATTTTTTATCGTTCTATTTTATAAGAAATCAGTGTGACATTCACTCGAATAGTTCACCAAGTCCATCCAGCTTGAGAAAAAGCGCGAAACTTTACAAAACGAAGTTTACTATTTGTTAATAACAAAGATTACAACTTTAAAAGAATTTAATCGAAATTGAATCTTATTTTATAACAAATCAGTTTTAATTGTTCATCAAGTTTATCTATTTCGAAAAAAATGCAAATTTTTACTAAACGAATTTTACTCTTTGTTAATAACGAAGATTACAACGTTCAAAAAATTTTTTCAAAGTTGCATCTTATTTTATAAAAAAAATCAGTGCAACAATTCAGTCGAATCAATTGTAAAAACATCGCGAATCTTTACAAAACGAAGTTTACTCTTTGTTAATAAAAAAATACAGTGTTCAAAGAATTTATTCGAAATTGCATCTTATTTTATAACAAATTAGCATGTTAATTCAGTCTTAACCGTTCAACAAGTGTAGAAACATCGAGAATCTTCGTTAAATGAAGTTTACTCTTTGTCAACAACGAAGATTACAATTTTAAAAGAATTTATTCAAAATTGCATCTTCATGATTCACTCGAACAGTTTCCCAAGTCCATCCGTTTACAGAAAGAGTGCGAATCTTTACTAAAACGAAGTTTACTCTTTGTTAATAACGAAGATTACAACTTTAAAAGAATTTATTCGAAATTGCATTTTATTTCATATGAAAACAACGTGTCAATTCAGTTTTAACCGTTCAACAATTGTAGAAACATCGCGAATCTTCGTTAAACGAAGTTTACTCTTTGTCAATAAAAAAAAAATTACAACTATGAAAGAATTTATTCGAAATTGCAACTTATTTTATAACAAATCAGGGCAGCGATTCAGTCGAATCAATTAGAGATACATCGCGAATCTTTTCTAAACGAAGTTTACTGTTTGTTAATAAAAAAAAAATTAGTGTTCAAAGAATTTATTCGAAATTGCAACTTACTTTATAAGAAATCAATGCAACGATTCAATCGAACCAATGATACAAAAAATCGCGAATCTTTACTAAACGAAGTTTACTCTTTATTAATAAAAGATTACAGCGTTCAAAAAGAATTTATTCGAAATTGCAACTTATTTTATAACAAATCAGCGCGTCAATTCAGTCTCAAGCGTTCAACAATTGTAGAAACATCGCGAATCTTCATTAAACGAAATTTACTCTCTGTCAATAAAAAAAAAATTACAATTATAAAAGAATTTATTCGAAATTGCAACTTATTTTATAACAAATCAGCGCGTCAATTTAGTCTCAAGCGTTCAACAATTGTAGAAACATCGCGAATCTTCATTAAACGAAATTTACTCTCTGTCAATAAAAAAAAAATTACAATTATAAAAGAATTTATTCGAAATTGCAACTTATTTTATAACAAATCAACGCGTCAATTTAGTCTCAAGCGTTCAACAATTGTAGAAACATCGCGAATCTTCATTAAACGAAATTTACTCTCTGTCAATAAAAAAAAAATTACAATTATAAAAGAATTTATTCGAAATTGCAACTTATTTTATAACAAATCAACGCGTCAATTTAGTCTCAAGCGTTCAACAATTGTAGAAACATCGCGAATCTTCATTAAACGAAATTTACTCTCTGTCAATAAAAAAAAAATTACAATTATAAAAGAATTTATTCGAAATTGCAACTTATTTTATAACAAATCAACGCGTCAATTTAGTCTCAAGCGTTCAACAATTGTAGAAACATCGCGAATCTTCATTAAACGAAATTTACTCTCTGTCAATAAAAAAAAAATTACAATTATAAAAGAATTTATTCGAAATTGCAACTTATTTTATAACAAATCAGCGCGTCAATTTAGTCTCAAGCGTTCAACAATTGTAGAAACATCGCGAATCTTCGTTAAACGAAGTTTACTACTCTCTGTCAATAAAAAAAAAAAAAAAAATTGCAACTTTAAAAGAATTTATCCAAAATTGCATTTTCACGATTCACTCGAACCGATCCCGAAGTCCCTCGATTTCCAGAAACATCGCGAATCTTCGCTAAACAAAGTTTACTCTCCGTTAACAAAAGATTACATCGCTGAAGGCAGAAACCAGCGATTACACGTTCTCGCGTGAGTTTACGTGTATAAAACTAGCAACCGAGGGCAGTAGCACACTTGTCGAAGGCCACGAAACGATAAAGATGACTAGCCTTTGGGATAAAGCGAACGAAGCGAACGGTTTTCTTCTTTCCTTAAATGGTGGCTGCGTAATGAGTCATCAGCCGCGTTATTTTCATGCAATTGACGTAACTACAAGAAACAAAACCAGTTACCCGCCTCTTCCAGCACAATGCACACACGAATGCTCTCCTTCTCTTTTATCGCACCTGCGAAACCGCTGATAAGCCGCTAATCTGCCCTTCTTCGGAACAAGAACGCGACGTCTCTTCTCGTTTCACACAACGCCGATGTTTGCTTTTGCGAAACGCACTTAAATGCCGGCGTCATCGGTATATCTGCCTCACAGACCGATAACTCGGCTACTGTAACGCCATTTCGGAGAACAAACCGATATTTTATAAACTGTTAACCCTTTGCAATCGACACACGACTCTTTTAACACTAGATTTACGCACGTTTTTAATATAAATTGATTAAATCTATTAATATCGCATTAGGTTGGTGCATATGAAATGTCGGAGTTTGTCTTCCTGTTTTCGTTATACTTTTGGTTTTGGCATAACCTCGTTTATAGTCGTACTGTCCATTGCCAGAGTCACGTTTCAACAAAGGAGATTTTCTCGAAAGTCTTCCCTTTTGTTATTTCATTTGAATTTTCTACCGATACGAATCTAAACGATATTCGTATAATTTTTTT
>NIJG01000642.1:25285-42110 GCA_002201625.1 Euglossa dilemma | reverse complement strand
TAAGAAATTCAAAATTAAGTAATTCAAAATTCAGAGACACAAAATTAAGAAATTGAAAATTCAAGGATACAAAATTAAGAAATTCAAAATTAAGTAATTCGAAATTAAAAAATTCAAAATTAAGTAATTCGAAATTAAGAAATTAGAAATTAAGTAATTCGAAATTAAGAAATTAGAAATTAAGTAATTCAAAATTAAGAAATTAAAGATTAAGAAGTTAAAAATTAAGTAATTAAAAATCAAGAAATTAAAAATTAAGAAATTCAAAATTAATTAAAGAAAAATGAAGAAATTCAAAATTAAGTAAAGAAAAATGAAGAAATTAAAAATTAAATAATGAAAAATGAAGAAATTAAAAATTAAGTAATTTAAAATTAAGAAATTCTAAATTAAGAAGTTAAAAATCAAGTAATTCAAAATTAAGAAATTCGAAGTTAAAAATAAAATGATTAAAAATTAAGAAACTAAAAATTAAGTAATTCAAAATTTCATATATTAATTACCATCGATCTTTAAAATCTCATTAAACAGCGACTGAGCGCAAAGGGTTAAACACATCTCTAACAGAACAACATTTTAATTTCTCAGAAAATAAACCACACCGATGATTACGTATAATCGATCCCATGCACGATGAAGTTCATATATAATACACAGGAAGAATGGGCGTCCTTGAGAGAAGAAATTCCAAGAAGCATATTTCAAACGTTAAACAATTTCGCATAAAACGGTTTTTCCAATCTCAGTTGCTTCCCGGATCATCGTTTATTCCAACACTCTACACAATCGAGTTGAATTTCACCTGGCAATCACATGTTCCTTGCATTTTTCCCATTGTAAAATATTCGCAACGCGTTTTGTTCTAGGAATGAGAACGAGGAAAAAGAAAAAGAAAAAAAAAGGGAAAAATAACGATTGGAAACGTGTGATTACCTAAAATTGGTTACGTTCGCGGTCGATCGGCAGAAATGTTGAAACTGGCGAAAGAAAAGACGACAAGGAGACAATAAAGGTATACAGGAGCGCGACTGTGTCAAGGTGAAGGCGCGTCTACGCATCAACCGCTCGGTGAAAGCAAATGGAACATCCACTTGGTCGTAACTGTACTTCGAATCACGAATCGGAAGCCCGGATACTAAAGTCTGTTCGAAAAAACTAAAATACAGCGTTGAATATAATAGCTTTTAAAATAAAATGTTACAAGTCACCCGTTATATTCGCTATTTTAACTAATTTTTTAAATAATTAAACTGAAAATTTTTTATACTTATTTTCATTATTTTAATACATCTTGAAGTCATAGATTTTTACTAAAGTTTGTTCAAAAAAAATTAAATATAGCGTAGAATATAATAGCTTTTAAAATAAAATGTTACAAGTCACCCGTTATATTCGCTATTTTAACTAATTTTTGAAATAATCAAAATGGAAATTTTTTACACGTATTTTCAATATTTTAATACACCTTGAAGTCGTAGATTTTTACTAAAGTTTGTTAAAAAAAAATTAAATATAGCGTAGAATATAATAGCTTTTAAAATAAAAGTTACAAGTCACCCGTTATATTCGCTATTTTAACTAATTTTTTAAATAATTAAACTGAAAATATTTTTATACTTATTTTCATTATTTTAATACATCTTGAAGTCATAGATTTTTACTAAAGTTTGTTCAAAAAAAATTAAATATAGCGTAGAATATAATAGCTTTTAAAATAAAATGTTACAAGTCACCCGTTATATTCACTATTTTAACTAATTTTTGAAATAATCAAAATGGAAATCTTTCTACACGTATTTTCAATATTTTAATACCTTGACGTCATAGATTTTTACGAATTTTGTAGAGCGATACAAATTTAAAAATAATTGTTCGGTAATTAAATTAAATTAAATTAATTAAATAGTATATTTCGTCGGAAACCCGGATACTAAAGTTTGTTCGAAAAAAATTAAATATAGCGTAGAATATAATAGCTTTTAAAATAAAAAGTTACGCGTCACCCGTTATATTCGCTATTTTAACTAATTCCATAAATAATCGAAATGAAAATATTTGTACAATTATTTTCATTATTTTAATATATCTTGATAACATTCATTTCATGTGTCACTTTTTTGACGAATTTTGACGAATAATACCTTGACGACATAGATTTTTACGAATTTTATAAAGCAATGTAAATTTTAAAACAAAATGATCAGTAATTAAATTAAATTAAATAGTATTTTTCATCGGAAAACCGAATACTAAAGTTTGTTCGAAAAAACTAAAATATAGCATAGAATATAACAGTTTTTTAAATAAAAAGTTACTTTCATAATCGCGTCAACCGTTATATTTGCCATTTTAACTAATTCTTTAAATAACCAAATTGAAAATCTCTTCACACTTATTTTCATTATTTTAACCCCTCGAAGTCATAGATTTTTATTAAACTTTGTTCGATAAAACTAAAATACAACACAGAATATAACAGCTTTCAAAATAAAAAGTTACGTGTCACCCGTTACATTTGTCATTTTAACTAATTTTTGAAATAATCAATCTAAAAATCTCTTCACACTTATTTTCATTACTTTAACCTCTCGACGTCACAGATTTTAACGAATTTTGTAGAACAATATAAATTTCAAACTAAAACGTTCGATAATTAAATTAAAATAAATTAAACAGTATTTTTCATCGGACTCCATTTTGTTTGTAACCGTAACTCACGATCAAATTATGTAAATATCTAACTTCATTTTAGCCCAGTAACTAATTCAACAAATTTATATTTTATCCCACAAGAATAGATTTTATCTGTAAATATAGAATTCGCAAGAAACAGTCAACAGACACGATTAAATAATTGCGAACGATACTACGATAACTAGAACTCTATTTACGAGTAAAGAAAACTACGTATTTCCTTAAAAAAATAAGACCATTAATGATAGAAAAACTTTATAAATTAAATTAAAATTAAATTAGTAATTTAAAAACAATTACGACATTAAGAAACTTAATTAAATCTATTAATATTGTATAATTGGAGCTACTCACCCGTCAAATTGACGGGTCCCGTAAATCTAGTGTTAAAAAAAAGGAAAAAAAAAAGTATAAAATGACGGTTGGATGACGCTGTAAGATAAGGATCAGGCGTGAAGTTGAACGCATAGTCGAACGTAGCTACGAAAGTCGATGACATCAGCATCCGCCGTCACATCTCTCCCTAGGTCACTTTTTTATCGAATTGACGTAAACGCCTGAATTGAATCGGTATCGGTCACCCGTTCTTTCAGCGAACACAAACATTCATCGCAAACGAAACGATTAAAAAGGAAAAATTTCTATAGGTTCGTGAAAACAACTATCTATTAACATACTAACATAATACTAACAACTCCCAATTCGCGTGGAAACGATTAAAATATTTGCTTCACGTGTCTTACGAAAACTTGTCTCGTGAAAGCAATCACTCGTCGCTTCTAAATTACAATAAACAACTGCTGTATTATCTATACATCTACGAATATTCAGGAATTATTAAATATGGAGCGTGTCTCGTACGAAGCAACTACGGAAGCTGATATATTTACAAGATACAGCCGGAACCATGGTAAACAACGTAGTTATATAATAGTGCAATAAATAACCAGTGATCCTACCTTCTTGTACAATTTTATCCATGTCAGATCGCCCTTATTGTCGGTGTACTGCAGCCCGAAAAACCACACCTCGCGCAGTCCGATCGTTTTCACAACCTGGTCGAACAGTTGCTTCCCGGTGGTCGTTTGCTGGATCGCGAACTCCAGTTCGGCGTCCATCGTCGTCACCCTAACATTCATCTTCGCAAACAAAGAAAAAACCGAGAGTCAGAGATATAGCAAGAGAAACTACGTCACCCGTTAGACAGAAGGACGCCGTTTCAAACTCTTTTCGTAATAGTGCGATACCGTATTATTTTTATAAGAAACAATTTTTAAAAACGTTCCACGATTTCTTTAAGATATAACCGAGTAGAGAGAGAACGTGGAGGAACTGGAACAGAGTACGCTTACCATTTTAGCACCGGCAACCATGGCTGCGATGGTACGAGGACGTAAATGCGAATTCAAATGAGATCGAAACGTGAACCGTTGGAACTCGACAAACCCGACCACGAATAATACTGCACCGGGAGTTTACTTGAACTGTTCGAGCTAGAGGAACACTTGGTATCACAAGATATAACCGTGCTTATACCGGTCTCGAGTCATACAACGATCTAAAGTGCAGCCGGCAGCGTCTTTCTGCATCTTTCCCCATTTTCCGCCATAACCACTGCAGCGTTCTCCTTCTCTCTTCGAATTAAAGGCGAAGCCAACAAGTGCGAGGAAGAGGAACGAAAGTGATCACGTGAGGAAGCCGGTACGTATAGCCGTGGCCAATCAGCGTTTAGCTGAACTACCGGGTGTGCAGAAGGGAGTAATTTTTCGAGAACGCTTCACGCTCACCGACAGCAACGTTCTTCAAAATTGTTAATTAATTATATTTACCATCGTGAAACAGTCGATGTAATTACCAACATGTGCGACAATTATTACGAAGAAATGATCGATTTAATAGTGACATGATTTATTTGCAAACCGTAATGGAATATTCGACGTTTAACAAGTAAGTGGAAAGAATTTTTTTCGTAGTATAATAAATCATAAATTTGTAGTATAAGTTAGATTTCGTTGATGCTTTATTTGGTAACGGGTAACAAGTTTCGTGGAATATTCTTCTACTGTGTGTAAGTTAAATATGGTATTTGTGATACATTGTTTCTTATAACCGTAAATTCTATATTATTACATTACATGGTTTTGAGTAGCGTGGAATTAGATATTTTACTGTTGGTACAAATACGTACTGTTTTCGGCATTTTTGCAGCTTCGTCTTTTCCTGTGAATCGGCGAAAATATGAATCTGAAACGGAAATTAAATTGAATTAATAAATTAAGTATTTTTGAAAGCAGTGATTTATAAAAATGTAGTATAGGTAAGCCTCTTATAACACGGTAATGTCGCGTTGTGTGAAACCGTGTTGTACGAACCTATACAAAAAGGTAGGGTTCCGAAAACTTATTGAAAAACAAATTTTCTTGTTTTAATTCTACGTAAGAAACTTAATTTTTATTAAAAATATAATTGTATGTACAGCACGAAAATATTTGCAATTTTAATTTAATAAACTTATACGTGTTGAAGTTTAGTGACGCACGTACTTACATCACGTAATTTTTTTTCAGCACAAAATAAGATGAGTACTATGTTTGACTTTTTCAACTGTATTTTTTCAAAAATTTCTGGGACTCAAGCTACGTCGCGACTGAAAAAGTACAGGGTTGTATAAATATAAATATTTTTGCAATTTCCTTATCGTGTTATAGCGAAACCGTGTTGTAGAAGGGTTATTTAGTAACTAGGACTCTTCGTTAATCGATATTAGGATAAATTTAAAATTACTGTATAGAAAAAAAAAAAAAGTACAGTGTTGTATAAATGTTTTTTCAATTTCCTTATCGTGTTATATCGAAACCGTGTTGTAGAAGGGTTATTTAGTAACTAGGACTCTTCGTTAATCGGTATTAGGATAAATTTAAAATTACTGTATAGAAAAAAAAAAAGAAAAAGTACAAAAGTACAGTGTTGTATATCTTTGCAATTTCCTTATCGTATTATAGCGAAACCGTGTTGTAGGAAGGTCACCTGTATATAATAGTAACTAGAACGCTTCGTTAATCGGTATTAAGATAAATTTAAAATTACTGTCTAGAAAAAAAGAAAAAGTACAGTGTTGTATAAATGTTTTTTCAATTTCCTTATCGTGTTATATCGAAACCGTGTTGTAGAAGGGTTATTTAGTAACTAGGACTCTTCGTTAATCGGTATTAGAATAAATTTAAAATTACTGTATAGGGAAAAAAAAGACGAAAAAGTACAGTGTTGTAGGAGGGCTACCAGTATATAATAATAACTAAAATTCTTCATTAATCGGTATCAGGATAAATTAAAAATTACTCTAAACAAAAACAAAAAAAACAAAAAGTAGTGTTGTATAAATATTTTTGCAATTTCCTTATCGTGTTATAGTGAAACCGTGTTATAGAAGGGCTACCTAGTAACTAAAACTCTTCGTTAATCGGTATCAGGATAAATTGGAAATTACTGCACAGAAAAAAAAAAATAATAAAGTACATTGTTGTATAAATGTTTTTGCAATTTCTTATCGTGTTATATCAAAACCGTGTTATAGAAAGCCTACCTATATATAATAATAACTAAAACTTTTCGTTAATCGATATCAGGATAAATTTGAAATTACTGCATAGAGAAAAAAAAAAAAGACGAAAAAGTACAGTATTGTAGAAGGGCTACCTGTACATAATAGTAACTAGGACTGTTCGTTAATCGATATCAGGATAAATTTGAAATTACTAAAGAAAAAAAAAAAAAGAAGTGGCACGTTCACGATCGAGAACTGCATACGAGTCTCCATATTGGAAGAAGAGACAGGTTATAATGTAAATCCGCGTGACCGACATCCGCTCACAGCAAGGAGTGCCTAGTGTCTAGCATTCCCATTTTATCTAGGACCATTACGTCCGTTGAACCGTTGATATCTCCTAACTTTTTGTCAGCGCCGGTAAAAAGGCCCCGCGCGACGTATCCGTCCAACTTTTCACGAAGCATGGAGATAGAAAGTATCTATTAATAAAGTCTCCATTTCCGACTACTGCGTCCGAAGTCCGAAATACCCGTCGCGAAATCTCTGTTTATGCGCGGTCGATCTTTTATTTCCGATTCGAGAATTCGAGGAAAGGGAACCGCTGGTCGGTAAAGAAAAACGAACGAAGGGAAAAAAAAAAAATGTAAATACGCGAGATATATGTCACAGGTTCGAAATTTCCACATGACCAAAGGAATGAACGAGGAGGAATGTTCGTGATTGAAAAGGATTCATGTTTCGAAATCTCTTTCAAGGTCGCTCATTCACGCGAAACACCATTTCAACAGTGATTTATAACATCGGTTATACACCTTTATTTCATAAACATTACATGCTTCGGACATAGTTTATGTTAAAATCAAGGAAATCACGTTTGTACGCGTGTTGTTCGTATAATAATACATGTACTAAAGCAATTTTTTGAATATACTGATTACTGGAGGAAAAAGGACGGAAAAAAATGTTTGCCGTGTATATAGCGTGAGGTATTGTAGCTAATTGCTGAGGTTAGCTAGAAATGCGTAGGATTAACAGAAATGTAAGCTTGTATCTCGTTTCTGTCGTCTCGTTTTACTTTAAAGGAAAAAACGATTGCTAAACAGTCCACGAGAGACGGATATTTCACATTACAATTATAGAAGCACTCGTGCATAAGACATAGTGAATTACATTAGATTATATTCGAGCGATTTATTCGATATAATAATGATTAAATTATTCATCCACATTTACAGAATCTTTATTTTCATTGATGTGTTTACTGCATGGTCCTTCGTACGAAAAAAAGGTTGGGATGTAGCATGTCACCTTCAATGAATAAAATTATAAGGCAAATATGTTTATAAACCTATCGCATGGGTATAATAATGTGTAAAATCAAAGTGTCAGCCGAATGGAATATTATTCGTACAATCTCGCTGTCGTGAGATCATTTTCGTCGTTCAAAGAAATGATCTTCACGCAGGTTAGCAGGGAGAGAGAAAAAAATGTTAGTGGCTCGAGAGGAATATAGGAGGACGTTAATTGAACGTTTAACAATTATCGAAGAACGTGAGATATTTGAAACACAGTTGAAAACAATTTGTCGGGAAATTTATATGAAATTTGTACTGCTTAATACTGAATTACAATTCAATATGTAGAACTTACATTATTCTGTTTATAAGATATAAATTCTATGACACATGTGCCACACATTCACAGTAGGCCGGTGGCACTTGCACTTGCACTATACTCGCTAGAGAAAACGACAGGAAATTGTATGATCCACACCCAAAAATCCCGTCACGTTCGGACAATACTGACACCTCACTGATAATATGGCTGCCGCCTGCCCACCCGCTCGCTCAATTTTCTTTAAGGGAAGGGATAAATCATGAACTATGTATATCAGATAGATGAAATAGTTCGCTACAAAATAGTAATTTACTATTAAACATTACTCCACGAATATATTACAATTTTCCCCTAAACTTCAACATCGATAACGCTTACACTTTTTATTTTTTCGTTTAATTACGTTTGCTTCGATACAAAAGTCTGAATTTAAAATATTTCTATTATAATTTATTACAATGTCAAAATTGTATACGTATCTTTAATTTGTAGAATTAATATACGATAATATTATAAGGTTTATGTCGTATTGGAAAATTGTATCTGTATTTATATTATTGTCTATTAAATGATATTTCAACGTGAAAAATTGTAACTAAATGTATAATTATTTTTTTGCACGTATAGGAAGAAATTATAGCGAATGGTGGTTATTTTCAAATATATATAAAAGTATCACGTATTTTTCTTTGGAAATTTGTATTCTTTACTCGTTATTAATCTTTCTATGTACGGGACAGGTATTTTCGTATGAATTTAATTATTATTTCGTAGATTTGACTATTCATTTTCACACTATGTGTTAAATTTTCTCGTTCTTAAGATTCTGATCTTATGGTAATTGATGTTTAGAACGATAAAAGACTTTTTATACTTGTAACTAATTTGAAATATGCGTTAAGAAGATTTCGCTTTTTTGTAATATTTATACTTAAGTACTTTAATATTGTATTCGCAAGAAATGTAAGTAATGCAAAGATTATAGTAGTTATATGTATTTTACTATGAAAATAAATTTTTATTAACTTGCAAGTGAAACTTGCTGCATTTCGCTTTCAGGTTCATTTCTTCATTCTTAATTTGTTATTTTCTCATTCATTAAATACTATCATATTTTAAACTCCAATTTTTTTCGGTTCTCTTAACCTAACTTGATTAAATTTTCCTCATGATAGGATAAACAGGTATAATAAATATTCACTAAGATATATTGTATTCAGTAAAATAATATTTGCACAATCATCATCAGTGTAATTCAACTTTTTTCTGTTTTTAATTTTATTATTGGTGATAAATTAAAATGNTTTTTTTTTTTTTTTTTTTTTTTTTTTTTCTTTAAAGATATTCAGTGATATATCAAAATAATATTTTTATTTTTAAAGTAATATTATATTATGAAATTTTAAATATATGAGAATTATAAAGAATATTATTTTTAGGACATACCACATGTTTCTCATAAATAGCATGTTCCATTCACACTTCTGATGCTTTCAATATCAAAGAAATAGAAAAATATGGTTAGTTACTGATACTTGTTTTCATCCAAAAGTTATAACGGTTAATTACTACTTATTACTTCACTGTATAATACTACAGAAGTATGTATATGTAAGCATGTATACCATTTTCTTGAAATCTATCAAGTGTCAACTATTTATTTTAAAATTAACTATTATATTTATAAATATATTGCCAAACAAAATAATATAACATAGCATGCAATGTATATAAGTTAACTTTTGTTTTATGTTAGGTACAAAGCGATCGAATGATAATTATAGATTCATTTAGTTTTAATTTATTTATTGGCTACATTTACTGTCGACTTTCTAAATATACTATAATGAAGTTTTCAATAATTACAGTATGAAAAGATTAGTTCAACAAAAAATGAAAATAAACTGAATGAATTTATTATATCGTTATTTTGAAACGTAATATATTTTAAATATCAAAAAGATACAAATAATTAAATGTATTATTATTTGTATTTATTTTCATACTATACAGAAAAATATTAAACCTAAAGGAAATAAATATTATATGATATTTTTTTAGGCAAACTGGAATAAAAAACAACGTTTGACCTATGAGTCTGAAGTAGTGGAATATCCTTTAATTACAAAAAACATGTTTGGTTGGGGTAGTACTGTACACGGGGAACTAGGTTTAGGTGGTATAGAAAATGAAAATATTTTAATTCCTCATGAACTTGACTTTAAAAAAGCTTCTGAAATTCAACAAAGTAAGCTTACTTATGAAGTCACACATTTATACAGGTTTTTATACAATTATTTATATCTTTAAATAACTTTTATCTAGTTGCATGTGGTGAAAATCATACGATAGTTGTTACTCAAGATGGAGAAATATATTCGTGTGGAAACAATGATTTCGGGCAACTTGGTCATGAAAAAGGAAGAAAAAGATTACGTAAGTATATAAGTAAGAAATATGAATCATTAAATTAGGTTTATGTTAGATTACATGTCTAATTTTAAATATTTCATGTCTAGAATTGATACCTGGATTAGATGCATTTGTATTTAAAAAAGTAGCTTGCGGAGCATTCTATTCTTTAGCAGTGAACGAGTGGGGTCAATTGTTTAGTTGGGGATCTAATACAGAGGGCCAACTAGGTAATACTAAACAGTAATAATAAGTTACTAATACTAAGCATCACATTTAGAAGTTTCTAATCGATACTTTTTATATTTATACAGTAATTTTATTATAGGTTTAAATTCTAAGAATGTTATGGAATGTTCGCCACATATGATAAAAACACTAGGTACAAGTGTAGTGGTACAAATAGCTTGTGGCATGAAACATGCACTTGCATTAACAAATAATGGTGAATTGTACAGTTGGGGTTCTAATACTGAAGGACAGCTTGGTTTGGGTACTGATGTCAAATACGAGGTAAAACCTAAACTTATTATCACCTTGATTGGTATTCCAATTGCCTTTATTGCCTGTGGAGGATACCATAGCATAGCTATATCAAAATCAGGTAAAATAAGACAGGATATACAAGAAATCATTTTTATAACGATAAAAACGATTAAATTTTTCCACAGGAGCTGTGTTTGGGTGGGGAAAAAATACATTTGGTCAGCTAGGATTAAATGATACACAAGATAGAAATTTACCATGTCTGTTACAAACATTACAAAATGCTAAAATATGTTATGGATCGTGTGGAGAAAAATTTTCTGTATTTTTAACAGTGGTAAGAATTATAAATGTTACTTCCAGTATAAATAATTTCATAAGTAATATATGAAATTTATGGTAGGATGGTGGAGTGTTTTCATGCGGTGCAGGAATGTATGGTCAATTAGGACATGGGAATAATAGTAATGAAATTTTGCCTCGTCAAATTATGGAACTTATGGGTAGCACAGTTACACAGGTATATTATAGAAATAGTATCGTATGTATATTAATATTTCTATATTATATTGAATACTTTGTTTTAAGATTGCTTGTGGCAAAAGACACACCTTGGCATTAGTATCAACAAGGGGTAAAGTTTATGCATGGGGTTCAGGTGGCGTGGGACAATTAGGTAATCATTCCACTCAAAGTGTACCAACTCCACAAGTGGTACATGGTCCATGGGTTGCTCCAAATGGTTCTTCAATAATGAACCTTGATAAACATACCGTTGGCTATGTTGTCAAACACATCTTTGCTGGTGGAGATCACTGTTTTGCCACAGTAATTCCACAGGGTGTAAGTATTTTTTTACCAGTATGAATATGTATGTATATATGTATGATGAATATGAATGTTATATATTTAATCTTTTTTAGGATGATATAAAACCAGATGATTGTAGAATATTAGAAAGCTCATCTCAAATTCTTACAATAACTGAAGAACAGCTAATAACGTGTCAACAAGTTCCATCAAACTCACCTATTGATCATGAACTTATGACGTGAGTACGAAAGTTAGTACCTAAGGCTGTTCTAGATGTATGTAATACAACGAATTTTTGATTGTTTATTTAAGCTTTTCTTTTCGTTAAATAATACTATAAAGTCATGTGTTTGCTTCTTTCATATATAATTGATATATAGTTTTAAAAATTGTATGAATTAAAAAATATAGATATTTAGAGACGGTATTTAAAAGTTTGACCTGCGTGACTGGATCATTTTTACTTAAAAACGATGCTCGCTATGGATGTTCAAGTAAGCATCACGGAGTGGATCTTGACCAAGCAAGTAGATTATTTGGAATTATCAGAGAATTGGATAACAACAGAATTCAAGAATTGGTATATGAAAAAAAATTAATTTTACGGAACTTAAATATTATTATATTTGATATTACAACGAATTTATTATTCTTTCTTCAGATATTTAGTTGTATATCAGACAGCTTGATTCCTTCTTTTGTTAATTTATCATCTACAATAATTAGTCCAGAATCTTTAAGAATCTATTTAATATTACCTTTGTATCATGGTTTTGCAAATCCCCTTAATTGTAATGTATTGCATAAACCATTCTGCAAAGCTGTTTTAGCATTAAAACCAGAGGTTCTTGAAATTGTTACAAACTGGTGGCTTACAGCACCATCTCATTATTTTGAGAGATTAGTCAGAGTCCATAAATCAGTCGTTCTACATTATGTAAAGCAGTCTAAACCAAATAAGGTATTAATCGTGAATTATTTTACTACTAAAAAATTTTTAAAATACGTTTACAATACTCTATATTTTAAATGTTTTTGCAGGGTGTACTATGGGATGTGACATTACAAGTTGTTTTAGATTTTTTATATTTGTTAAATAAATTGAACAATGAAAGTGGTGATGGCAATAAAGTACATTATTCTACGTTTCATCTACCAGAATTAATAGACCTTATAGACATAAGGAATGATTATATAAAATGGATTTCAGAAAAAGAATCTTTTTCTGTATGTTACGCTTATACCTTCTTGTTCGTACACTGAATATATGTTTTTTAACATAATGACAATTTTTTCAGTACCAAAAAGTGTTCTGTAACTATCCTTTTGTACTTGATGCTAATGCTAAAATTATACTATTGCAAACAGATCAAGCTATACAGGTAAAATAAGGATTTATATTAAGTATATTTTTACATTTTTCTATATTATATTTATCTATACGTATTAGATGCAATCAGCAATGAACGAGGCAGCAGCACGAGCTGTAATGAACCAAATGTTTTATGATCCATTTTCTGTAAATCCGCAAGGTTATAATCAGTTTGTGATACTAAATGTTTCACGGGATAATATAGTCGCTGACACTTTACGTGAAATATCACAATATGATTCTAGGGATTTAAAAAAGCCTCTTCGAGTGGGTATTGCAATTTTAATGTAAATAATTTACTTATAAAATACAATTAATAAAGTTGTTCTATAAAGGTGAAATTTCTCAATGAAGAAGCAGAAGATGCAGGTGGAGTTAAAAAGGAATTTTTTATGTTACTGTTAAAAGAAATTTTAGACCCTAAATATGGTATGTTTAAACAATATGAAGAAACTAGGATTATATGGTTCAGTGAAGACTCATTTGAGGATGAAAATGTGTATTTTTTAATCGGTATCTTGTGTGGATTAGTTATTTATAATTTCATTATTATTGACTTACCATTCCCACTAGCTTTATATAAAAAATTATTACATGAACCAGTTGGTTTAATTGATATTAAGGACATGTCACCTATATTTGCTAAGTAAGTTGCATTTGCCATTTATATCTGATTTTTTCAATTAATTCCAAATGGTTTTGCTTGATATTATTAATTAATATGATTAATATTAATGCTTTAGGAGTATGCAAAATATACTTGACTATGAAGAAGCAGATTTTGAGGAAATTTTTGGTTTACATTTTGAAGTAGTTAGAGAAGTGTTTGGCGAGAAAAAAATACATGAACTTATACCAGGTGGTAGTAAAGTTCCTGTTACGTTGAAAAATAAGTATGTTTTACTATTTTTGATATATATATATTTCTTTATGTATATTTTTATGCGGTATAATAGATTACTTTTATTTACAGGAAACAATTTGTTGATTTGTATGTTGACTATATATTAAACCAATCTGTGGAAGCTCACTTTCAAGCATTTTATCAGGGCTTTCATAAAGTTTGCGGTGGGCGTGTGTTAAAATTGTTTCATAGTAACGAACTTATGGCTGTGGTAGTAGGAAATGAAGATTACGATTGGGAGGAATTAGAAAGGAATGCAACGTACAAAGAAGGATATACAAAAGATGACCCAACTATTGTATTATTTTGGCAAGTGTTCCGCGAACTTCCGTTAGAGGAAAAGAAAAAGTTTTTACTATTTTTAACTGGAAGCGATAGAATACCTATACAAGGCATGAAAGCAATCAAAGTAAGTAACTTAAACCCTACTTTACACTATCAGCTGCAGTTTTGTAATGGTTTATTATCTTTGTATTTTAGATAACAATGCAACCAGTGCACGATGAACGTTTATTACCCATTGCTCATACGTGCTTTAATTTACTTGATCTCCCGCGATATCAAACTCGAGAAAGGTTACGATATAAATTACTACAAGCAATTCAACAAACTCAAGGCTTTTCACTAATATGAATTTATTAAATTAATGATATACTACGTGCATAATACTTTATCAGCCTTAAATCTAAATATTAATCATACTGAAATTTACAGTTAGATCTTTTTGTATTTTTTAGAAGCTTTATATCTGCATTTTAAACAAAAGAATTACATTATTATCGTTCTATTTTTCTACAATTTATTTAGTTAATATCATCTAGTCAGATATTGAAAGATATGTATATATGAAATTCAAACTCTTAATGTAACATATACAGTTGACTTGCATCTAACCATTCTCATGGGAAATGACATGATGTATCTCAAAGTATGAAACTAGATTCAAAGAACAATACATAAAGAAAATTAGTATTATGCACGTTATTCTGATAAAATATTACTTAAATCTAATTTTCTAAATTTTAATTTTATATCATATCCTTTATCAATGATCTATTTTAAATAAAATAATATTTACAATTATTACAATATATGTGAATTAAAGAAAAATTATTAGTAAATAAAGGAAAAATGAAACTTGTTGATAGATTAATTTCTTTGAAATTCAAAGTATAGTTTGAAGTGTTAATTGTTTGATAAAAAACGTCTCACAACTTGAGGAATACTCTAAATATACACATTAAAAGCTTATTTAAATTATAAAAAAAAGGAGTGCTAATGGTTACATGTCGGTATTTATTTAAATAATTTATTTGCTTATGCTTTAATGATAAAATAATACATAAAAGTGTAATTTATTATAGAATTGGATATTATATTTTATAAATCGTACGAAAAAAATGTATACATTGTTATAAATAAACATATCTCGTGTGATTAGACATAAAGGAAACTATTGTATTATATTCAAGTGTTATGCAGAAATAAATTTTTTTTTAAATACGAAGGATACGTTCAGTTATTAAATTTGTAAATATCGTTTATTTATACACATCAATATATTACATTATTAAAAAGTTTCGTTAGTTTATTTAATGGACAATTTTTATGGTCATTTTTTTCGAACATTTTCGACTTTAATGATGTTACTCATTAAACTTTTTCGGATTTTATTCGATTTTCATTCGAGTACTGTATCTCGTTAGTCGCTGAGAAATTTGCGTTAATCGACATTTCTTAACTTAAAATAACAATACCACGTCGGAACGGATACTTAAATTAATTCCGACCATTCTTTCACGAGATAAACATTTTTCAGTCGAAAAAAAGCATTAGTTTTCTACTCATCTGTCGATATATACTGCTAGATAAAAACGAAAAAATACGATAAACGTTTTTAAAGCTATGTTATTGTTTAGACTTTTATGCACAAACAAGAGTCGGCAATAAAAAGCAAGTGTTTCATCAGTCTCAGTATATACAAAATATGTTGAAATTCGAAATCCGAACAGAAGTGTTTCAAGAACCCGAAGAATTCTTCTTGTGTATCTCGTGAAAGTAATTATCTCGAATATTCGAACTGGCAGAACGAAAAACCTAATTCGTCGTCTATATACAGTTCCAAGCGTTGCGTATAGAAAAGAATTTCATCGGTAATACATAAACTAAATATTACATTATTCGTACGGTTCTTTCGCTTCTTTTCGATGCACAAATTTCGAAATCCAACGAAAAATAGTCCTGAGCGATTTTTGTTTTATCTTTCTCTTCTGGTTTGTTTGAAAGAAATTTCGCGATATTTCATTCTCGAATAACGAATGTAAAATACGTGTAAAATACACGTTTGAAAAATTTGGTGAAAAAATCGTGCTCAGGACGAAGTTACAGAGAAGTAGATAATTTTCAGATAAATTCGCTAATGTTGATAGGCAGGGGTGAAGTATTGAGTGCCTGGGGGAGCTCGGTAACCCGGATAGGAACTGTTCAAAGCGTGTTGAGCGAAAAATCCGCTGTAGTCCTTGTGCACTCTGCGAGGCCTAAAAGCAGGACCTTTCGCCAATTCCATCCTGGCTCTGTTCTCGGCTTCCGTTTGAGCCTTTACCGATGGTGGTGGCCACTTCAGGTCTCCTCTCATGTTTCCGCTTACTGGAGCCTTTGTCGCAGCAGGTTGTGCTTGGTAAACTGGTGCTGGTGCCTGCGAATAACATTTCTATTATTTACAAACATCTAGCTGTAGATTGTGATGCGTTACATGTAACTTGTCTTACCACAAGGTTCCACAAAATCTTTTCTAAAACTAGAAGAATCTAAATTTTACGCTAGTGTAATTGATACAGAAAAATTAAACCATTAAAGGTATTGGTAAAATTTAAGATTATACAAAATATAGTATTTGATTCTACTGAAGTAGTATAGGCCTTGTATCCAAATTTTATGCTAGTGTATTTGATACAAAAAAATTAAACTATTAAAAGTATTA
>NIJG01000640.1:31169-43088 GCA_002201625.1 Euglossa dilemma | reverse complement strand
TTTTTTTATTAATTTAGTTTAAAATAATGTGGTGTGAAGAGATTTTGAGTATGTTACATTACTTTTTTAATTAATTATTCGTTGCAAATATTTTCTTTTGTTTCACAATCCATTGCCTTGTATCATTTATATTTTCTTTCCAATCGTATGACTACTTTAAAATTTGTTATAATAACTTCCTAGTACATTTTTCAAATTAACGATTTTCCATTATAATTTATCAATTTTTAAGAAAAATATGAAGTCATTTCTTATTTTCTTAATACCTTAAATAATATCATAGTAAATTAGTTTAAAAAAGATTCGAAATAAAAATTTGAATAAAGTACTTTCTCACGTTCTTGTGTTTTAATTTTTATTTTCCTTTAACCCTTTGCACTCGAGAGTCAGTCACTATAAAATTTTGAAGATCCATATTAATTAATATATCGAATTTAAGATAATATAACAATATGCGAGAGAACGAAATCAAATAATTTTACGTGTTAATTATTATACAATTCTTTATTTATCACAAAAAACAAGGTCAATTTTAAGAAAAAGATCTATAATTGTCTACTCTTCTGTAGTCAAAACATTATCGATTGCAAAAGGTTAATTCCATGCAAAAATTTTGCCGAGATCTTAAAACAGAAGATACTTATCACGAAACAAAAACAGGACGTCAAATTTCGAAAATAAAATTCACAACAATCTTACAAAGTAAAATCGAATTAAAAATTTCAATCCATCTTTGGTACTTGGATAATATAGTCAAATCTGACGAATCAAAATACACTTTAAAACATATACTATAAAACAAATTTTCTCCAACTGTGAGAAAGTGACAGCATTGTTGGATGACCAACGATCATTTAACTCTAAGCGACTAAAAGGACCTATCTGAGAAGGACAAACCACAAAACAACTTACTCATTCCTACTACGACTAAGGGTCAATGATCATCCTCAACCTCCAGAAAAGAAAGAATATATAAACACCCCTAAAAATTATAGCACCAATTCCTTCTCCGCTAATACAAACCACATTATTATATCTTCCGACGTTTTACAACGCTTGTTGCACAAAGAAACGTTCCGAAATATGTATATTCTAAGAATTAATCGGTCTCCAACGTTTTTCAGTTGCAACAGTATCATCTGTGAAACGTTCGGAGTTTGCAGAAAGGCGACAGGTCAAAAAAGTAGTGAACCGAGGACATCGACGCGTGTCTGACCGTCTCTGGCATGGATCGATATCGAATGAACGGAAAGTCTATCTAATTCCGTCTAACAACATGTTCTAGTTGAAGAGATCAGTTGAAAAGGTGAGGGTGGAGGAGCGTCTTTGACCAAGCGTCAAGGCGACTCGCGCGACAGCGACCCTCGGTGACGAAGCAACGGTTAGGGGTTTAACGAGTTAATATGCTTAGGGTTTCCTTCTTGGCAATGAACTAGATATAAGCTTCTGTAAGCAGCGGGTAAATTCCTCGGCCGTAGCCGCAACCAGTTCGCTCGTTATCCGGCTTTCCTCATTGCCGAATCTTTTTGGCTACGATTTCGTATCTCTGCGGTCTGAACGAGTCTATCGATTAAATTTGCAAGTCGATTTCTCGGATCTTCTGGAAAGTGTTGAAAACCAAGGGCGGGTTTTTTTACGCGTTAATTATTATACGATTTACCATTCAAAAAAGTAACGTCAGTTTTGTAGCAGAAAATTTCTAAATTTCTATTTTTCTTTCACCAAAAAATCGTCGAGTGCAAAGGGTTAATATTTGCTAATATTAGTTGTAACTTTACTTACTAGTGTAACTACACTAGTTGTAGTTTACTTGTAACTTTATTATTTATTTACAGAAATCTCGATGATATTAAAAAAGAAGATTTAACCAACATTCACAGCTTTTATTTATACGTTGGTTAATGTATTGATATGATACTCCATAATAAGAGAACAATTTGCAGAAATTCCCAACGTTACAATACATGTGGCAAGATTACGTTTTGGTGGATAAAACAAACAGATGAAATCTCTATATTCGAGAGAAACGATTCTATGTGTATACTATAAACGACAGACTGATCTGGTACGACAATGTTTTTCTTGTATATTATTTTAACCGTTAATACGTTATTGTGTTACTAAAATGCGATTACATCTCCGGCGGAGCTTTTCTGTTCCTGTCCGCTTGTTTTCTTTGCCTTTTCGAGGCAAAATTTATCAGATAACAGCGTAAAATAACACTCACTGATGCACGATATTCTTCTCTGGACTGAAACAATACGACGATATCGAACGCTCGGCAAAAACGGAAACAAAAACGCAACAGCTGCGTCAGAAGCATTGTCTAAACAATCGAATTGGCACTACGTTCGCGTCACTAGCATTAGATGTCGAATCCACAGTCAGTTGCAGTCACGAATCGTAATTCACTCGTGCTCTGATAAACCGTTTATATTGCAACATAAGCTGACAATTATTTACACCGTTCGATGTAACTCTTCGAGTTATTTCGAATCGGATACACGTGCTATTTCAAAACGAAACGAACAAACCGAATCAACAGAGCACTCTCGACGACTTTTTTCAAAAATTATTCGGACGAAAAAAGAAAATGGAGTTTTAGTTATTTTTAAGAGTTATTTTTCGTGGAACGAAGGTGACTTTCACACTGAAGATCGCTGTCAGTTGTTAAAGTGAACTAAAACGAATACACGTTCGCGAAACAAATGATACATGCTACATTTCGCTGCAGAGAATTCGAAGTATGCTTGAAACGAGAAATGAAACACGCTTGTTATTCCGTCAAATATGAAACATGCTAGCTATCAACGGAAATAATGGAACGGGCTATTTTTAATTTAAACGCGTTGTTTTCCCCGAGTCAAAACATACTACTTTAATCGTCTATTTGTCAAAAATTCGTTCCACGAGTTTCCTAGCTATTTTCCCAACAAAATAACAGAATACGCTAGTATGGTTGGTATTTAAAGAATCTTCTAACTTTTCCGTATACACGTCGGTGCTTTATATTATTCCTGATCGCTCAATCTCAATTCGTTTTCTTTCTTATGCGATCCTACATTATGTTGTGGATGCAGCACTTTCGACTAATAACGAAAATTCGTTCTACCTTTACGATCGTATTAAGGAAGATAGTTCTATTAGATTATGACCAAGCAGTTCCTGTCGTTAACCGTTCTCCTCATCTCTGTGCAATAGCTGATCTGCATAGCGTTGAAGAGGTAGCCTTATTTCCTTTAGATTTTGCTCTATGCAGTCGCGTGAGACGTGTATTCGAATTGAAAACCTTGTACACGGGAGCAATTATCAACGAATATCAGTGGAAGCATTAGCATTAAGTATGATCATGCTCGTATAAGTACATTAGCTACGTTAATACTGGTATAAGCAACTTGATCCGAGCCTATTTGAACCCATTCACTGCTAGTAAAATTTAGAGTCTTGCCTCGGGCGTGAAAATTTCATTTTAAAGCTACTTTGAAAAATCAAATAACGCGTAATTTCAGGTATAGCGCTAAAATCGCATTTACTTTTTCTAATAATTCTTGACTCAAACTGTTACCAGATAACTCGTGGTTGACAGCGAACGGGTTAACGTCCATTGCTAATTCTACCAATCCATTGAAATGGATTATAGAAATTTAGAATTTTATAGAAATTTGATTTATAGAAATTTAGGCGATATTAACCCTTTGCGAGTGTGACTCGGCATTGGGAAATTGTTTCAAGAGATTTACACATGAAAATTACAAAGTATAACAATAGTGTAAATATAACTGATTTTTAATCGAATTTCTTTCTTCCTTTATTTATTTAAATAGTGATATTTTTTAGTCGAAATAAATTCCAAATAATAAATTTAGAAACGTTAAAGGCTACTGGTAACAAAATTGAAATATAATTCGGACCGCAAAGGGTTAATTTGTCACGGTTGCACGAGAGTTATGTGCATATTGGGTATCGGTATTTCTCTCATCTCCAGACGAATTTTCAGCAGTCATTAGCCTATATAACCCGTATAGATATGCTTCCAGGATGCAGACAAAATGGCATTATCATATTCAATGGACGAGGCTAATGGTAGTATGCTTATTTGCATGCAAGCAAGTACAAGGTGATATTAAATCTTTATATGAATCAGAGTAAATAGGTATAAAAACGATTCTTCATAATTCGTTACGTAGCCTAAATGCATCTAATTACTTGCGATTCGTCATCACCGTTCTATCTAAATCTCTTGGTTGAAGATGAATCGATAGAGTAGTACAAACTAGTTTTTATTATTTAAACTTTCATCGCACGCTCCAGATATCACCCTAAACGCTTGACCCGAACCCTAAACCTCCGTTTATTGCTGCTCGTTTCTAGGAAGCGTTCCCAGGCACTCTTGCACCCAAAGATATCCTACGTGTATATATATAATATCACGGAAGATAACTCGGTAGTCGAAGGAACAGTTCCTCCTTGACGGACTAACAATGAGCCAGCAAGATTGCCATCTCATCGCGTTGAAAAACTAGGAATGTCACGAACCGTGTTCGAGATAGCGACCTATCCTAAAGTTTATGACGCGGACGTAGACATTTACTATCAGGATGGTCACTTTCGCGAGCTTTTTAAATTGCTTTACGACCGCGAGAAGCGTCAAAACTTAACGACTGTTTAAGAGCTTGACCCCGACTGCTCGATAGCAACAGATGCATCGTAACCTTTCCTACAATTTAAGAGACGTGAACGACACGTGTGACTTTTGACCCCTTGCAGCAGCGTAACTAATTACAGGGAACCGACACAAAGACACACAGTCAAGGGTAAGAACAGACCAGTGATGGGACATGGACAAAGGACAAGGTCTCTACACCTCTGACACGTTACAGTGCCTGACAAAATGTAGTCACTGTGATCTCGTGTCTGTCGAGTAACTTCAGACGGCTGATTGTACGATTTTAAATTTAACTCAATTTTACAAGGGAAGGTTAGTACTGTTTAACACTAGGTTTACGGATGCTTTTTGTATACTTATTTTTACGGACATCCAATAAATTTGCCGGCAAAGGAAACGACGTATTCTCTTTAAAAAACAAACGATGAGTTTAATTCGAAAACACTCATAATATTAACCCTTTGCACTTGAATGGCGACTGTCAGTCACCATGAAATTTCGAAGACTCATATTAATTAATATATCAAATTTAAGATAATATAACAATATGAGAAATATCGAAATCAAATAATTCCACGTGTTATTTATTATACGATCCTTTATTTACCACTCAAAAAGATAACGTCAGTTTTATATCAGAAAATCTGTAAATTTCGACTCTTCTTTAGCCAAAAAATGACCGAGTGCAAAGAGTTAACAGATTTCATATAGGTTAATTAAATCTGTTAATATCTTATAATTAGAACAACCCATCCGTCAAATTCACGGGTAAACCTAGTGTTAATATCGTTAACCCTTTGTGCTCGAGGAATTTTTTCGTGATGAACAACAGCAACTCGAAGCTTTACTTGCATCTTTGTATCCTCGTTGACACTTTTAATAGCGAACGAAATAAGAGAAGCGCGTTATTTCGCGTATAATTATTCTTAATATATCTATCGTTTGCTATTAGGTATTTATATTATGCCATTAAAACAAATGGTGACTGTATAATACCGTTAACCCTTTGTGCTCGAAGAATTTTTTCGTGATGAACAACAGCAACTCGAAGCTTTTCTTGCATCTTTGTATCCTCATTGACACTTTTAATAGCGAACGAAATAAGAGAAGCACGTTATTTCGCGTATAATTATTCTTAATATATTTATCGTTTGCTATTAAGTATTTAGATTATGCCATTAAAACAAATTGCGACTGAAAGTCTCCTCTCGAGTACAAAGATTTAATAGGAGTATTAGAATAAATTGCTATTAAATTAATCAAAAATTAATGTCGGTATTTTTATTATAATATAATGTTATTTTTGATTCAATTAAAAAGAATTTTATTGCACGTGGTCTCAGTTTTTTACCATATTAAGGATAATTAGAACGTGTGATAATTATTTTGTTAATTAACACTAGAACTGACGAATGATGAATGATATTAAATATTTTATTATTATTGGAAATATATGAGAAGAATAATAGAAAAATTATTGTTTGTAGCGGTTTCGATAGTTACTATAAATAAAGAATGGAGGAAAATATCGTTCTTAGACTTATTGGATTAAACTTATTGCATTTTTTGCTCGATAACAATTAACGTATCGTGACCTTGTTCTTTGATCAAAGATTTAAATGAACACATGGTCAATAATAGATAGCTGAACTATCAGATGTTTAATTGCTCTTGACCAACAACGTTTGCATGACGTATCTGAATGACAAAAATAGACAGNTTCATTTATAAACATAAGCACAAAATAATTGTATTACTCTAGAATCACATGAATCGTAAGTTTCAAGACTCAACAATTTTTCAAATATTATTTTTCTAATTCTCTAATTTCGAAATATTTGTTCCCAAAAAAGATTATTTACAATTGCAATTATCTATCAGTGAAAAATAAGAAAAAGAAAAGAAAATATGAGAAAATTGATTATTGCATATTTACAAATTTTGTAAATTTGTATTTATTCTTATCTTTTGTATTTATTTCTTTATTTATTTCACGTGTATTTTATTTACTCGTTGTTATATTCTTTTATTATGTTTCTATCGTAAATATAGTCCTAGGATAAAGAAAATAGTAAGAAATAAATTTTGCATATGACCGAGAAACAGTCAGCACCCTATCTTCGTCTAACGAAGCCTTAAGGCGGATTTACACTTTTACCTTTTGGATGTACATCTATATATCGTAGATGATTCATCCAGAGTGAATACGCGAGATGAAAGCTCGGGTATTTACACCGATTCAATGGCTAAATTTATTTCGCTAATTTCCAAAATGGCGAGGAGGCTTTGATAGCATAATTAATTAGAAGGAAAAGCAGAACAT
This sequence comes from Euglossa dilemma, assembly GCA_002201625.1. NCBI lineage: Eukaryota > Metazoa > Arthropoda > Insecta > Hymenoptera > Apidae > Euglossa > Euglossa dilemma. The sequence goes on along the minus strand of NIJG01000640.1, from coordinate 36,099 downwards.
TGCCAGAACAGCTGTTTACTTATTGAACAAATTTAGGCTTGTCACTGCCACTTTCCTATGGATGAATCGTCCATTCAACTCATCAAACGTGCAGCCAGTATCTATTCTGTTCCTTTTGGATGAGATACATATGAAAATAATCTTTGCACGTTTCATAGCTGATGAATCATCCATATGGAACACACATGCAAAGTGTAAAGTCTAAATTCACCTTTACAACTACTGCATTTATTGTTCGATATAATGCTATTAGAATTCACTTTACTTTTACACTTTTGTATCATATCCTTTCGTTCTACTAACAATAAATTTCTATGGTAAAAATTTATTATATCTATTTATCTATGGTAAGCATTTCTAGTTGGTTTTCGATATTTTTTAAATTTTCAATTACGATCTATTCATTGTTATCAATTGTATTCGTTGAAAAATTAAAATATGAATATTAACCCCTTGCATTCGAGAAGCGAATTCATCATCGAATCTCAATATATATTTGTTTCAATACAACTACACATAAAATATCGAAATAAAATAATTTCACTCATTCCAAATGCAAATATATAATTTTTTTTCCATATTTTAGCATAAAAGGTGTCACCGAGCTTATAGAAGCTTATAGAAAAGTTTCTTCATGGCGAAAAAATCTTCGAGTGCAAAAGGTTAATAAGTTATTAAGTCGTTGCGATGTGTTGGATATCTATTGGTAATTTGAAAAATTGAAAATTTCCCGATAAATATACTAAAAAAATTAAGTGTGAAGTCTAAGTTTGTGGTTACATATTTGCATTGTAAATTAAATTCTTTCACTTGCGAACCCCTTTTAGCATGACAATTTTTCGCGACCCCGAGTGCAAATATACATAAAGTAGGTACGTATGTACTTACATATGCAGTATGTAAATACTTGACACATTATACATATGTAAGACACGTAATATTACGCGATCCTGCTATTTTTGCAGATACACGTGCTTGTGAGCATTTGTTATCTCTTTTTGAATTTAACCTTAACTTTATAAGTAGTAGAAATATATTATATTTTTTTTAAATGTATAGGCTTATATACTACACTATTTTATTAATACACCTCATTGAAAATAAGAGCTAAAATTTAACAGACATCCAATGTGTTAAAATAAATAACATATTAAAGTATTAAACATATTACTAGTAAAGCAAATTTAATTTTGAAAATTTTTCATTACATATACTTATGAGAACACAAACGTATTTACTTCAACATTTACTTTTTATTAAAAAATCAAAATTTTTGAGTCATCTAACGTTTTACATAAATCGAGCATTTATACTAAAGACTCGACATAAATTTTCATCGAGCTATTATACAAAACATTTTCGATTTATATAGACTTTTCGTCACAAGTACCAATGTATTTTATAAAAGAGAATTCTATTTATCATCTTAGAGTAACAAAGACGTCTTTGTATCAGTTAACTCTTTTTCTTTATTTTTTCTGTGTAAACCAAATGACGAATAATGACTGAACTTGCCTCTGAAACGCTGTTGCTTCTGATGTTTGTCATGAATTATTTTCAGTGTTATCTCTTAAAATGTTATTTATCGGTGTCATTTTCGGAAATCACAAATTCTGAATTACACAAACCAACGTTCGAATGTTTTATCATTTATATGACCTTCTTGAAATGCTAAATTTATGTTTCCAACAACATTCGTGGCAGTTTTCTTATGTTTACGGCTATGTAAAGGCGCGAAATGAATATTTCGATTACATGATGCGTGTTTAAACATTGTTAACATTCATTACACGTGTAGTACATAAAATTTCATGGATCAGATCGGTCTATAAAATTTATTTCGTATAGAACAGAACATTCTTTCGGTTTATGTTTCTCTTATAGACTGAAATATTCTCTGTGATTTCCTTCCTGTATTTCTTTACAATTTCCAAAAGTTTGAATATATATAAAAAAATACATATAAATTTGAACTGATTCTGTAACTTCTCTATATCCTTTATTAAAACTTGCAAGTTACTGTAATATACCAATATTCTTGGATTTATACCAAAAAATATCAAACATTAATAAATAGTTCTGAATTTTATAGGCCAAAAATATCCACCAATAGATGTCTTTGCAACTAAAAATCAACTTATCCAAATATATCAACACAAACAACTGAAAAGTTCAGATTAAAACCGACCCTTATCCCTTTTACTAATTTTTCAAAAAAGAAAGAAACTAAATAAAATTTATTTTTATAGACCCATCGAACCTATTCTAACTTAATCGTGTCATACAAATTTCACAATGTCACGAGTCTTATTGTTAACTAATAAAATACATTATACCGAAAAACTGTGAAAGAAAAATAACCAGGGTCGTTTCCAATACGAATCTTTCAATTTCCCGTCTCTGTTATCCCTAAACCCTTAAGGAACTGAAAAAGGAAAACTGGGAAACGTGAAACAAGCATCGTCTCGTCGATTACCTGTAGAAACAGCATGAAGCAGACCCACTGATAGTACCTGTACTCCTTCCTCTCGGTCTCCGGATGCGATTTCGAGTTATCCACGCCGGGAAACGGAACCTCGAAACCCTCTCGTTTCCTGTAAGCCGCTGTGATCGTGTACGTGCTGTGGATCCAGCAATACGTGTTCAACACGTCCTCGGGCAAATCCTTACTGTGAATGCAATCGATAGGATTGCCAACGTACTGCCTGGTAGTGACGATCAACGAGAAAGAGATGAGAAGGATGACCGTGAAACTGTAGTGCAACCTGAACACAGCTGTGTCGATGTGCACGTGAGAGATCTTGATCAGGCTTTTCAGGCCTCGGAATATGTCCAGCATTTTGGATGGTTGAAGAAACGGCGAAGTTCCTTCGCTGTTTTTTCGTCAGACGACGAAACCTTGTATCACTGGATCATCAATGACTTCGACATCGTTCCTCGATCCATCCGATCCTCATCACATCTTTCGATCCCTTTGATCTACCTTCGAACCTGATCCCTGCAACCTAACCCTCGACCTCGCGGGTCTGTTTGAGGTTAGACCTGTCTCTGACACCCCAAACACACGGAGGTTCAAAGATTTTTCTCCCACCTTTAGACGAGCAACGTCGTTTGAAGTCGATTGATGGAACTGGATGTTAGGCTTCTTTGAGGGAAAAGGGAACTCGGATGATTCAGTGGCTTCTCCTTCGGAGGAAATCGCCACGTGATCCAGGCGACCTAGGATCCTTTGAATCTCTCGGATCCTCTGCCGTCGTTGGTCCCCTTTCGCGCATTCTTCTTAAGCTCATAGCATTTTCTACGAATTTTATCCCTTTTACTATCCTTCTCCGTCTTTTTAAGTGTTCCAAGAGGTGCACGTCCAAGCAGGCGATTTCCTGGGTATTTTTGAATGTTCGTTAGATACCATCATGTTTACAACGTGTCTTCAACTATTCTCGTTGGTAATAGTTAGGAAATTTGTATTGTTTGTATATGAAATTGTTTTGGACAATTTCACGGTTGCAATGGGAGTTGGAATAGTTTTTTCGAGATGAAGATCGCTTTGTTTGGGATTTATGATGATATGGGAGATACAGATGTGTTGTTTTTGTTGGAGTTTTGTTTGTTTATTGCACTTTAACGAGATAATCCACTAGGTGTTGATGCACAGAAATATCCACTTTTGACAAACATGGCGCTTTTCACATTTTAAACCTGCCTCGCACCAAGGTTTGAGGAACACCATGAAAACACGTTTCTCACTCACCATTAACGTCTTTTTAGTAAACCATGTCCACGAAGGCTGAAGAAACTTCACTGGATTTCAAAAGGACAAATAATTTATTCGCCGATCATTTTGAAAATTTGTTTCAATGTTAAATAACACGGAGGATAATAAAAATTAAATCACTGTAGACGATGTTGATAATTTACGATGATTCAACGAACTTTAATTCGTCCATTCACGATCCTATTGCAAAAATAAATTTTCATTGCACGATATTTGCGATATTCAATTCCTTCCATGAAAATGAGCAGAATATTTCATCGAAAGACTTTTTGATAAATAACGCCATAACTTGAATAAATAAATCAGAATGTGGAATTAAATCGAATGAAATTAATTTCGTAACAAATAGATTCTTTATTTTTCCTAGAGTCTTCGAGTGAAATCAGTACGATTCGACAAAAGTGAAAATATACGTATAAGAGTACGAGATACATTTGCTACTGCACGAAACAAAGATATTGCCTAATTTTACGACAACGCAGAGAGCAATAAAAGAATATTAATAGAATCAAAGAAGGAAAGATTGTAAATAAACTATTATTTCCTAACTGTAATATTTTTGCAATATCAAATTTATGTATTATACGCATTATTGCTTCTTATATAAGAAAAAAGATATATTAATTAAATAAATGAATTATATCGATCTATTAATTATGACGAGTGTTTGTATACAATGAAAAACAATCAGATCGTCATTATTATTATAAACAAAAATATAGAACAATATTACAAACACGATTGACTCGATACGTGTATTTATAAAACGTTCACGTGTTAGTTGTCATTAATTAACTACGGAAATGTAAAATCGTATTTTTATTATGTAGTGTCATAATAGATTTTTAGGAAATTATATGTAACAGGGAAGAAATAGGTAAGGGGGACATATTCATGGTATCGTAGCTTTGTTTAATATGCTCGGCATTCTATTTTAGAATTTACGCGTACGTACGCGATTTGTTTCGAACGGGACCAGTGCGAAGAACGGAAATGCGTACGATGACAACATGTAGAAATACATTTTCCTGCTTACTACATCTTTATTCCTGTATCTGTTCCGTTAAAATTGAGAAATTCATGATACAGAAGTTCTTTGAAGTTATAACGGTAAGTGGAGAAAACAAAAATATGTAATTTCCTATTATATTTATATTT
>NIJG01000639.1:40009-60488 GCA_002201625.1 Euglossa dilemma | reverse complement strand
AAAAAATTATACGAATATCGTTTAGATTCGTATCGGTAGAAAATTCAAATGAAATAACAAAAGGGAAGACTTTCGAGAAAATCTCCTTTGTTGAAACGTGACTCTGGCAATGGACAGTACGACTATAAACGAGGTTATGCCAAAACCAAAAGTATAACGAAAACAGGAAGACAAACGTTCGCATATAAAAAAATAATATTTCGAATTTTAAATTAATTTCTTTACGATTTCTTATTTACCATTTTGAAAACATCTTTATGGCAGAAAGTCTTCGAGTTACTATTTTTTCATAGCGAAAAAATCGCCGAGTGCAAGGAGTTAATTCAACATTTAATTTAACATTTAATTCTTAGCGTTTCAATTGTCGCTATAGAAGAATTAATTATTAAATTTCGCGTTATCCTTTATCTTGAAAGAATTCTATTATCTCCGTTTCCAAATTTTCCATCCATTTACATAACGATTCTTCTTTCAGTAAATAATTACTATAAATACTTCCTTTTGGTGTTCGATGAACGCTTCATACTCACGATATCGTGTTTATTTTCCAGATGACACAAAACCCGATCAAAGCTACGCCAATCAGAACGGTGGTCCGAAGAGTTCTTTGATCCAGAAGCGAGACGAGACGAAGAAAAGTAAGAATCTCAATCTTTTCTCTCATTTCCTTTCGATCTATAGACAATATTACTTTGGAATGCTGACAATGAGTCACGCTTGTTGCACGATCGCAAGACGTCGAGTTCTTTTCTCTATTCACCGTGCACATCTGCATTTACTATTCTCGTTTCGTTCATGGGGGAAATGTAATAATTATCAGGCGCTAATTCACTTTCATCGTCCAAAATACTACTACGTTTCAATCGCTAACTATCGTCGCCGTAAAAGCATGCAAAATATTCGAAATTAAATCGACTCGAACTCGATTAGAAAAAAACAAACAAATATTGTAAGAAGTCTGAGAAAAAGTGTTCTTATACAAGACACGCGTCTTTCTCGTTTTATTTCTACGATTGTATTAAAATAATAGAACAGAGTAATCGAGAGTAGACTCGATAATTACCCACAATAGCTCAGATTTCATCTCCTTCTCGATTTTAATAAATTCGTGTCGAATAAACGCGATTCGAGTTGTCGAAATTGTCCCTAATTTCGCGATCAAATCGTTTCTCCTCAGAGTAGTCGTTTTTCCACGCGAAAAAGGTAGTGAATATTCTTATTCCTTGCTTTATTCCGATGTATGTCGATTTTCCGGAAGAAGATCACGGTTTCTCGATTTTAATAAACTCGTTCCGAATTAACGCGATTCGAAATTTTCACTTATTTTGCGATTTTCGTTAAGTTGATCGCAGCATAGACAGATTAAAGGAGTTAAAAACTCCTCAAAATGGTTGTTCTTCTACGCGAAAAAGGAAGTGAATATCCCGTTTTCCGTCTTATTCCGATGCACGTCGATTTTCTGAAAGAAGAAACGGCTAAAAAAGGGTAGAAACTGCGATCGAACACTCTGATCCACTTTCCGCGTGAAATCCGTACCGTGTTTCGCGAGGTTTCGATCGAAACAGTGAAAGAAAACCGTAGAACGGAAAATAGAAAAGGAAGAAACGAGAAACGTAGAAATTCTGGTTGAGGTGACATTCGTTCAGAGCTAGAAACGGTGATAGAACGCTCTGATTTTCTTTCCGCGTGAAATCCGGACCGTGTTTCGATCGAAATGTAATAAGAAAACCCTAGGGACCGTGTTTTGACCCAAATCTAGTCCAAAAAAAATCCTAGGGACAGTGTTTCGACTATAGAATCGAAAGAGAACCTTAGGGATCGTGTTTCGACTGAAACACTCGAAGAAAAAACCTAGGGATCGTGTTTCGATTGAAATCTAATCCAAAGAAAATCCTAGGGACCGTATTTAGATTAAAATCTAGTCTGAAGAAAACCCTAGGGATCGTGTTTTGACCGAAACGTCCAAAGAAAATCCTAGGAACCGTGTTTCGACTAAAATCTAACTCAAAGAAAACCCTAGGAACCGTGTTTCTACCAAAACACCGACAGAAAACTCTAGAGACAGTGTATCGACTCAAACATAACCCAAAGAAACTCCTAGGGACCGTGTTTCGATCGAAACGTTCAAAGAAAGTCCTAGGAACCGTGTTTCAACTCAAACCTAATGGAAACCCTAGAACGAAAAATAGCGAAAGAAGAAACGTAGAAACTTGGCCGATTCTTAGCTTCCGAACGCTCAGATTCCCTTTCCGTGTGAAAATCGGCCCGTTTTTCGATCGAAACACTCGAAGAAAACCCTAGGGACCGTCTTTCAACCGAAGCATCCAAAGAAAACTATAGAACGAAAAATACAAAATAAGAAACGCAAAATCTTGGTCGATTCTACGCTTCCAAACACTCAGATCCCTTCTACGCGTGAAAATCCGATCGTGTTTCGCGAGGTTTCGATCGAATCACCAAAATAAAACCCTAGAACGGAAAATAGAAAAATTGCAAAGGAAGAACTGTAGAAACCTGGCCGATTCTTGGTTTCCGAACGCTCTGACCCTTTTTCCGCGTGAAAACCGTACCGTGTTTCACGAGGTTTCGACCAAACCTAACCCAAAGAAATTCCTAGGGACCGTATTTCGACCAAACCTAGCCCAAAGAAATTCCTAGGGACCGTATTTCGACCCAAACCTAACTCAAATAAAACCGTAGAACGAAAAATAGGAAAGGAAGAAACGAGAAACGTTGAAACTCTAACCGATTCTGCGCTTCCAAACGCTCTGATCCCTTTTCCGCGTAAAAACTGTACCGCGTTTCGATCGAAACACCAAGTGAAAACCCTAGAACAAAGGATAAAAAATAAGTTCGAAACACCCAAAGAAAACCCTAGGGACCGTGTTTCGACTCAAACCTAACTCAAATAAAACGGTAGACCGAAAACTCGCAAACGAAGAACCGTAGAAACCTGTTCGATTCTGCGTTTCCCTAGGCTCTGACCCCTTTTCGCGTAAAAACCGGACCGCGTTTCGATCGAAACACCGAAATAAAACTCTAGACCGAAAGATAGAAAAAGTAGAAACAGAAATTTGCTCGAATCTGCGCTCTCAAATACTCAGATTCCCTTTCCGCGTGAAATCCGCACCGTGTTTCGCGAGGTTTCGATCGAAACACCCAAAGAAAACCCTAGGGACCGTGTTTCGACCCAAACCTAACTCAAATAAAACCGTAGACCGAAAACTCGCAAACGAAGAACCGTAGAAACCTGTTCGATTCTGCGGTTCCCTAGGCTCTGACCCCTTTTCGCGTGAAAACCGGACCGTGTTTCACGAGATTTCGATCGGAACACCCAAAGAAAACCCTAGGGACCGTGTTTCGACCCAAACCTAACTCAAAGAAAACCGTAGAACGAAAAATAGGAAAAGAAGAAACGAGAAACGTTGAAACTCTAGCCAATTCTGCGCTTCCAAATGCTCTGATCCCCTTTCCGCGTAAAAACCGTACCGCGTTTCGATCGAAACACCAAGTGAAAACCCTAGAACAAAGGATAAAAAATAAGTTCGAAACAGCCAAAGAAAACCCTAGGGACCGTGTTTCGACCCAAACCTAACTCAAATAAAACCGTAGACCGAAAACTCGCAAACGAAGAACCGTAGAAACCTGTTCGATTCTGCGCTTCCCTAGGCTCTGACCCCTTTTTCGCGTGAAAACCGTACCGTGTTTCACGAGGTTTCGATCGAAACACCCAAAGAAAACCCTAGGGACCGTGTTTCGAAACCTAACTCAAACCTAAGTCAAATAAAACCGTAGAACGAAAAATAGGAAAGGAAGAAACGAAAAACGTTGAAACTCTAACCGATTCTGCGCTTCCAAACGCTCTGATCCCCTTTCCGCGTAAAAACCGTACCGCGTTTCGATCGAAACACCAAGTGAAAACCCTAGAACAAAGGATAAAAAATAAGTTCGAAACACCCAAAGAAAACCCTAGGGACCGTGTTTCGACTCAAACCTAACTCAAATAAAACCGTAGACCGAAAACTCGCAAACGAAGAACCGTAGAAACCTGTTCGATTCTGCGGTTCCCTAGGCTCTGACCCCTTTTCGCGTAAAAACCGGACCGCGTTTCGATCGAAACACCGAAATAAAACTCTAGACCGAAAGATAGAAAAAGTAGAAACAGAAATTTGCTCGAATCTGCGCTCTCAAATACTCAGATTCCCTTTCCGCGTGAAATCCGCACCGTGTTTCGCGAGGTTTCGATCGAAACACCCAAAGAAAACCCTAGGGACCGTGTTTCGACCCAAACCTAACTCAAATAAAACCGTAGACCGAAAACTCGCAAACGAAGAACCGTAGAAACCTGTTCGATTCTGCGGTTCCCTAGGCTCTGACCCCTTTTCGCGTGAAAACCGGACCGTGTTTCACGAGATTTCGATCGGAACACCCAAAGAAAACCCTAGGGACCGTGTTTCGACCCAAACCTAACTCAAAGAAAACCGTAGAACGAAAAATAGGAAAAGAAGAAACGAGAAACGTTGAAACTCTAGCCAATTCTGCGCTTCCAAATGCTCTGATCCCCTTTCCGCGTAAAAACCGTACCGCGTTTCGATCGAAACACCAAGTGAAAACCCTAGAACAAAGGATAAAAAATAAGTTCGAAACAGCCAAAGAAAACCCTAGGGACCGTGTTTCGACCCAAACCTAACTCAAATAAAACCGTAGACCGAAAACTCGCAAACGAAGAACCGTAGAAACCTGTTCGATTCTGCGCTTCCCTAGGCTCTGACCCCTTTTTCGCGTGAAAACCGTACCGTGTTTCACGAGGTTTCGATCGAAACACCCAAAGAAAACCCTAGGGACCGTGTTTCGAAACCTAACTCAAACCTAAGTCAAATAAAACCGTAGAACGAAAAATAGGAAAGGAAGAAACGAAAAACGTTGAAACTCTAACCGATTCTGCGCTTCCAAACGCTCTGATCCCCTTTCCGCGTAAAAACCGTACCGCGTTTCGATCGAAACACCAAGTGAAAACCCTAGAACAAAGGATAAAAAATAAGTTCGAAACACCCAAAGAAAACCCTAGGGACCGTGTTTCGACTCAAACCTAACTCAAATAAAACGGTAGACCGAAAACTCGCAAACGAAGAACCGTAGAAACCTGTTCGATTCTGCGTTTCCCTAGGCTCTGACCCCTTTTCGCGTAAAAACCGGACCGCGTTTCGATCGAAACACCGAAATAAAACTCTAGACCGAAAGATAGAAAAAGTAGAAACAGAAATTTGCTCGAATCTGCGCTCTCAAATACTCAGATTCCCTTTCCGCGTGAAATCCGCACCGTGTTTCGCGAGGTTTCGATCGAAACACCCAAAGAAAACCCTAGGGACCGTGTTTCGACCCAAACCTAACTCAAATAAAACCGTAGACCGAAAACTCGCAAACGAAGAACCGTAGAAACCTGTTCGATTCTGCGCTTCCCTAGGCTCTGACCCCTTTTTCGCGTGAAAACCGTACCGTGTTTCACGAGGTTTCGATCGAAACACCCAAAGAAAACCCTAGGGACCGTGTTTCGAAACCTAACTCAAACCTAAGTCAAATAAAACCGTAGAACGAAAAATAGGAAAGGAAGAAACGAAAAACGTTGAAACTCTAACCGATTCTGCGCTTCCAAACGCTCTGATCCCCTTTCCGCGTAAAAACCGTACCGCGTTTCGATCGAAACACCAAGTGAAAACCCTAGAACAAAGGATAAAAAATAAGTTCGAAACACCCAAAGAAAACCCTAGGGACCGTGTTTCGACTCAAACCTAACTCAAAGAAAACCCTAGACCGAAAACTCGTAAACGAAAAATCGTAGAAACCTGTTCGATTCTGCGCTTCCCTAGACTTTAACCCCTTTTCGCGTGAAAACCGGACCGTGTTTCACGAGGTTTCGATCGAAACACCGAAATAAAACCCTAGACCGAAAACTCGTAAACGAAGAACCGTAGAAACCTGTTCGATTCTTAGCTTCCGAACGCTCTGACCCCTTTCCGCGTGAAAACCGTAGCGTGTATCACGAGGTTTCGATCGAAACACCGAAATAAAACCCTAAACCGAAAACTCGCAAACGAAGAACCGTAGAAACTTGGCCGATTCTGCGCTTCCCTAGGCTCTCGCGAATCCTCGGAGTACGCGACAGACACCGAAGAGATTAGTATGCCGCGAAACCGGAGAAATCGGAGAGGTCGTGGCCGTAGGCGGTTCCAAGGACAGCCGACACCCGATAGAGCGACGCAAAACATCGACGAAACAACCTTGGAAAATACTCCAACATCGGAACACGCCGAATTCTTGCTCGTCGAACCATCAACCTCTAACACGAACGACTCCTCCATGGAGAACACCATACACAGTGACAAAACTCATCAATCAAACCTCGAAGATTACGATGACTCAGATTCAGACATACAACCACTAAAATACACCAAAGAAAAGAAACGTAAAATAGAAAAACTAACTATACAACCAGGTATCAAAGTAATGAAGATAACAACGATCAGCAGTTCTCCTTTAGAAGCTCAAATCGATCACATTCCCGGAGTTGGGATCGTAGAAACAGGAAATCAAGACAAAACCATGAACAGATCTATAGTAACAATTTCCGAACCGGTCGAACCCTTTCCAACCTCTCCAACGAAAATTTCAAAGACAAAAATGAACGTTGATCGAGTTGAAACGATGATGAGATGCAACGAAATGCTTCAAATCCGCGACGTGAGCGATAGCGACGTTGTTGAGACGGATATTTCGAATCCGGTGATCGTCGAGATGGAATCGGACGCTGAGAAGGAGCCAACGGAACTGGCCACGCGGTCAGCAGAGACTGAGACGTCGCGACGCGGCTCCGGCGACGCGACGCACGCCTGGGACAGCGTGATGCCGCGCGAGGTGGAGAGGAAACTGCGGAGCTTCATCGAGGGGCTAAAATTGCCGAGTTACGCCGAGGAATCGAATCTCGGCAGTGCCTCGACGCACAAGAAACCGAGGAAACGCGTTTCTTTCGAGGCCTGCCACGCGAATTCGCAAGCTGCTAACAGGTTTTTGGATATTATTCAGGAAGAGGGAGAGAAACTTTCCGAAGACGAGGAGCAGCATATCAGGGATTTCATCAACGAGGAGATTGGGAAGTATAGGAGAGTGGAGAGGTGTTTTAGAGGAGAGGAGAGAGTGGTTGGACATAGCGTGAGGATAAATGTGATCAACGTGGACGAAGTTAGGGAAGAGACGATGTCTGGTCGACGAGGGGAGGATGCGATGCAGGATGAAAGACTGGAAACGAGGGAAGAATTGGAAGCGATTGGAGAAGCGGATGAAGACGCGTCAAAGGAGGACTACTACACGCGCGGGGAATTAAAGCTGAAGGATAGTGATTCCGCAGAGAAAAATGTGCGGATTAATGTCGCGGATGAAGCTGCGATAAGTGACGAGTCGGAGAAGGAAAAATTAAAGCAGAAGACTGTGAGATGCGAAGAAAAATCTCGAGAAGCTGTTGTTGATAAAGATGGTAAATCACAGGATAAAATATTGAAAATAGACGATGGTGTGGATCTAAGTAAATCTGAACTAAACAGCGAAAAGATGACGAAGGAATTAAAGATAAAGGAAAGTGACGATGCGGTGGAAAAATATGTGGAGATTAATGTCGTGGATGAAGCTGCGAAAAGTGACGAGTCGGAGAAGAAAAAATTAGAAGTGAGGAGTGGAAGGTGCGAAGAAAAATCTCGAGAAGCTGTTGTTGATAAAGATGGTAAATCCCAGGATAAAATATTGAAAATAGACGATGGTGTGGATCTAAGTGAATCTGAATTAAACAGCGAAAAGAAGACGAAGGAATTAAAGTTGAAGGAAAGTGATTCCGCAGAGAAAAATGTGGGGATTAATGTCGCGGATGAAGCTGCGAAAAGTGACGAGTCGGAGAAGGAAAAATTAAAGGAGAAGACTGTGAGATGCGAAGAAAAATTAGGAGAAGGGGTTGATAAGGATGGAAAGTCTCGGAATAAAATATTGAAAACAGACGATAGCGCAGATATAAGTGAATCTGAATTAAACAGCGAAAAGAAGACGTAGGAATTAAAGTTAAAGGAAAGTGACGATGCGGTGGAAAAATATGTGGGGATTAATGTCGCGGATGAAGCTGCGAAAAGTGACGAGTCGGAGAAGGATAAATTAGTGAAAAAGACTAAAAGGTGCGAAGAAAAATCTCGAGAAGTTGTTGTTGATAAAGATGGTAAATCACAGGATAAAATATTGAAAACAAACGATGGTGTGGATCTAATTAAATCTGAATTAAACAGCGAAAAGAAGACGAAGGAATTAAAGTTAAAAGAAAGTGAGGATGCGATTGAGAAAAATGCGGAAATTAATGTCGCGGGTCGAGATGTGGAAAGTGACGGGTCTGAGAAGGAAAAATTAACGAAAAGGAGTGAACGGTGCGATGAAAAATCGCGAGAAGGGATTGATAATGATGGTAAATCCCAGGATAAAATATTGAAAACAGACGATAGCGCAGATGTAAGTGAATCTGGATTAAATAACGAAAAGAAGACGAAGGAATTAAAGTTAAAGGAAAGTGACGATGTGATGGAGAAAAACGCAGATGAATCTGCGAAAAGTGACGAAAAATTAGCGAAGAAGACTGCGAAGTGCGAAGAAAAATCGCGAGATTGGGTTGATAACGATAAAAAATCCGAGGATGAAATATTGGAAACAGATGATGGTGTGGATCTAAGTAAATTTAAAACGAACGACGAAGAGAAGACGAAGGAATTAAAATTAAAGAAAAGTGAATACGGGGAGAAAAATGTGAAAATTAACGTCGCAGATGAATCTGCGGAAAGTGACGAATCGGAAAAGGAAAAATTAGCAGAGAAGATTGAAAAATCGCGAGAAAAAGTTGATATCGATGAGGAAGAGTTCGAAGAAGAGTCTCGGGATGAAATATTAGAAACAAACGATGATGTGGATGTAAGTAAATCTGAATTAAACAGCGAAAAGAAGTCGAAGGAATTAAAATTAAAGAAAAGTGATTCGGGAGAGAAAAATGTGAAAATTAACATCGCAGATGAATCAACGAAAAGTGAGGAGTTGAAGAAAGAAAAATTAGCGAAGAAGACTGAAAGATGTGAAGAAAAATTGCAAAAAGGGGTTGATAACGATGAAGAAGAGTCCAAAGAATCATCCAAAGATTAAATATTGAAAACAAACGACGACGTGGATCCAAGTAAACCTAAAACAGACGCGGAAGAAAAATCGAAGGAATTAAAATTAGAGAAAAGTGACGAATCAGTGAAGAAAAACGCGAAAATTAATGAATCCGCAGAAAATGACGAGTCAAAAAAGGAAGAATTAGTAAAAAAGAGTGAAAAGTCACGAAGAGAGGTCGATAAAGACAAGGAAGAGTCTCGAAATGAATTATTGAAAACAGACGATGACTTAAGTCTAAGTGAATCTGCATTGAACCCCAAAGAGAAGAAGGATCAAACGTCTGATGGACAGAAGGAATTTAAAGTTTCCAGAGACGAACGGTTAAGCGAAGAAGATGAAACGTTACTTATCGACGTTGCACACGAAGAAATCGTAAAACAGTCTGCTCCAGAAACTGCTAATACAGATCATCCGGAAGAGAAGCAAACAGAAATTCCTGACGCTTCGAATATCAAAGAATATGCGGTAACAACGAATTCAGACAACGAAGAGACGAAACTAGAATCTCATGAAAACTTAGTCGAATCTGTTGTAAATAAAGATGAGTCAGAGGAGAAACAGTTGGAAACTACAGATTCCTCGAATATCAGCGAGCGTACAATAATAGAGAATCTAGAAAGCGAGGACGAAGAATCAAGATCAATTAAAAATGAAAACCTTTCAGAAGAAAAACCTGACTTGATTACAGACGAGTCCGAAGAGGATCAAATGCAAGCGTCTGATAGCGAAAATTCCAGCAAAAGTGTCGACGAAGAATTAAAATCGATCGAAAACGAAAACACTTCTGAAGAAATAACAGAAGAAGATGAAGAATCGAAAATTGAACCTTCGGAAGCAAACGATAATAGTATCAGCGCTAATACCGAGACTCTAGTCGAAGAGATCATAGCAGCTGAAGAATTGGCTTGGAAAACAGAAGCGGAGAAAGATAACTCGAAGTCTAAAAAAAGGAAGACTCTCCGACAGAAAATTCGAAGACAGACGCATCGGTGGAAGATAAATCGGTGAAAGTGTCAGGAAACGAAGCAATATCGGTGCAAACCGATTCATCTGCGAGTAACTCGCGAAATAAAGTCTCTGCTGATTCGAGCGACGCAAACAAATCGTCTATCGAATTATTAAAAAAGGAAGACTCTCCGACAGAAAATTCGAAGATAGACGCATCGGTGGAAGATAAATCGGTGAGAGTGTCAGGAAGCGAAGCAATATCGGTGCGAATCGATTCATCTGCGAGTAACTCGCGAAATAAAGTCTCTGCCGATTCGAGCGACGTAAACAAATCATCCATCGAATTATTGAAAAAGGAAGACTCTCCGACAGAAAATTCGAAGACAGACGCATCGGTGGAAGATAAATCGGCGAAAGTGTCAGAAAACGAAGCAATATCGGTGCGAACCGATTCATCTGCGAGTAACTCGCGAAATAAAGTCCCTGTCAAGTCTAGTGACATAAACAAATCAGTATCAATGGTGACAGCTAGTAACGTAACGTCATCGACGTTAAAATCGTGTTCCATGGAGTCAAAACGTTCAAAATTCGTGTTAATTAATAAAAATAGAATTATCAAAGATAAACCACGTCCTCCGACGCCTCCAAAACGAACGTCCAGTTTATCAGACGTGGATCACCATGAAAAACCGAGTATTTGTTCCCATAATCGCGAAGATGAGCCACCGGTATCTTCTTTAATTCGAAAAACAGAGAAAGAGGATAAAAACGATCCACCGAGTCGTCCACCTCTCCCAAAAGATTCTCTCTCTCCTAAACTCGAATCTCCGCAGCAGAATTCCAAAATATCAAGCTTGGAGTCGGCTAGCGAGCAGATTGGCACTCTGAGGACTTTATTAACGACGCTATCCCGCGGTGACGCGACCGTCGAAAATATTCGCGACGCTTCGAGCAGCGTGGACGCGCTAGCTCTGCCCGAGAACGTTCGCAAGATCATCGATGATCTAAGGGCCGGCGAGAGGAGGGTCAGTAGTGACAGCATTGCCGAATTGCGCAATTACGTCGAGAACGGCGCCTGGCTTGGCAGTGGAGCAAGTCTTGAAATAACAGCCGGCTGCGTGGATCGCGAAAAATCGACGTTGTTGTCTGCGAAATCTCGCGAGGACGGACCTCTGATCGAACGAACCGCGATGGAATTCGATAAGCCTGATGAGAAAGGAATCTTCGACGAGTTGGATCAAACGAATTTGAAGAGGAAAGTCGAAGAAACGTGGTCTAACGAGGAAGATGGATCGAAACAGACGTATTCGAGGCATCATGTTCACAGGAAGGTTACCAAGAACGAAACGAAGCAGGAAACGTCTTGTATGCGACATCTTGGGACAAGAGGTGGCAAGATAGAGACGAAGAGAGATACTAAGGAGATGACGACTAGTGAGGAAGAATTCGAAGAGATATATAATAGGTATTCGATTTTGGAAGGTGAGGATGAGAAACAGAAGAATGAGAAGCTTCTGAAATCTTCTTCTAGGCTTTTAGAAACTTTTCCAAGTGATATAGGGAAACAGAAAGCTACCGATTATCAAGGTCACGGTTCGTTAAGTAGCCTGAACACTCTGAGTACCGGGAAGATCGACCCCATGAAAAGCTACGGGTATTCTAGTCTGAAAGGTGACGATGAGGATTGGAAAAAAGAGAGTGACAAACTTCTGAAATCTTCTTCTAGGCTTTTAGAGACTTTTCCGAGTGATATAGAGAAACAGAAGGGTACCGATTATCAAGGTCACGATTCGTCAAACAGCACGAACACAGTAACCACCTTGAAATTCGATTCGATGAAAAGTTACGAGTATTCTACTCTAAAAGATAACGATGAGGTTAGAAAACAGGAAATCGAGGATCGCAAAGAAACCGAAAAGCTTCTGAAACCTTCTTCTAAACTGTTAGAAACTTTTCCGATTGGTAATGAAAAACAGAAGGGTACCGATTACCAAGGTCACGACTCGTCAAGTAGTGCGACCACAGTAACCACCATGAAAAGCTATGGGTATTCTACTCTGGAAGGTGATGATACAGTTAAGAAACAGGAAATCGAGGATCGCAAAGAAAGTGAAAAGCTTCTGAAACCTTCTTCTAGGCTTCCAGACATTTTTCCGAGCGATAAAGAGATACAGAAAGGTGCCGATTACCAAGGTCACGACTCGTCAAGCAGTGCGACCACCGTAACCACCATGAAATTCGATTCGATGAAAAGTTACGAGTATTCTACTCTAAAAGGTGACGATGAGATTGAGAAACAGAAGATTAAGGATCGCAAGGAAAGTGAAAAGCTTCTGAAACCTTCTTCTAAGCTGTTAGAAACTTTTCCTAGTGATAAAGAGAAACAGAAAGCTACCGATTACCAAGGTCACGACTCGTCAAGTAGCGTGACCACTATTCTGAAAAGCGACAAAGAGATTATTAGAAAACAGGAGAGCAGGAAGCTTCTGAAACCTTCTTCTAAACCTTCAGACACTTTTCCGCGCGATAAAGAGAAATTAAAAGCTACCGATTACCAAGGTCACGATTCTTCAAACATCCAAACGACTATTCTAAAAATCAACGATGAGATTAGTAAACAGGAGAATGAGAAGCTTCTGAAACCTTCTTCTAGGTTGTTAGAGACTTTTCCTAGCGACAAAGAGAAACAGGAAGATTCCCAAGGTCACGATTCATCCAGCAGCGCGACCACACTGAGCACAGTTCACTTCAACCCTCTAGATAGCTGGCAGACGGACGTCTACTCGATAATAGCCGAAGAAGCTCGAAAAAGCGAGGCGAAACGCGAATCGGAGAAAGAAGTCTCATCGTGCAGCTTGAAAAGCAGGCTTCCATTGCTAAAAGAGGACGAAAATGATCTAACAAACGGACACGAGATCCAAGTGACACCGGAACCTATACCCTATTCACCCGTGGAAGACCTCTACCACGTGTCCTTGGAAACGAGTTACGTGAAAAATCGCTCGGAAGGTGAGTGGACGAACGGGCCGGAGTCGCTGAAAGACCTTTGCATTAAGAGACTCCTGTCGATGCCGTACGGCCTCCACGTGATCAACGCGATCACGTCGCCGAAGTTTAACATCTTCGAGACTCTGCGAGATTTCACTAACCACGGAGTCGCCCCATTAAACATGCATGGCGTGAGTGAGGCTGACAGAGCTAAACTAACGACAGCTTATCCAGGATCCAGGCGTCGCTTTGACCGTCGCGAAACCACTGTTTCAGACCGGGATAGATCTGAACGAAGCGACGAATTAGCCATGGCGACCAATTCCGCAGGAGCTTGGGTAGGTTTGTCAACGAGCAAGGACCCAAGATTGCTCGTCTGTCTGTCCCCATCGCAGCAGAGGGCCGAGATAAAAACCAGCGCGGACAATCTGCTGGATTTGCACAGGAAGTTCATCAACAGACACAGCTACTTCGAGGAAGAGCCACCGGTGAGGGTACCGGTCCCTAAATACAAGGTAGACCTGCTTCCAATCGTAGAAGCTGAAGATAAGAAAGAAACGAAGTCTCAGAATAGGAAGTCTGCGTGTAGATTGTTAGATATTATCAAACAGAATTCCGAGAGCTCGAAACAGGAATCGAGAGTCACTTTCGAGGACTCGAGCGAAGACAAAGGTCAGGAGCGTCTCAAGGCCACTCGTCTGTGCGACTGGCTGAACTTGGCGAGACGCGAGCCCGTCGATAGCCTCTCCGATGATTTATTAATAGAACCGTCGGCTGAGGGAACAGATAAGAGGAGAATCCATGGCAGTCGGTCAGAGGTTACGAAAGACCTAGATCTCGTCTACGAGCAGCAGAGCAAACGAGCCGGTCAGTTTATCGGCTCTCCTCTGATCGCCAATTCGCCAGAAAGACCGGAACCTCCTGTCAGAAGCACCACGCCGTTCAGTAAGAGTCCTATCACGCTGAATAGCGCTATCATCGACAGATCTTCTGCAATTCCGGACACTGCAGGCAAGAAGACACCTCCTAGAAGGATCATAGATCCGCGTTACAGCGTTAATCCAGCTCTGATCGATGACAGGGTCGAGGTCCCGCCGCGAGTGAAACGTGTGGTGCACGTGGACAGATCCTGCATCGATACTACCAGCATTTTCGATCAGAATCCACCTAGAAGTCACCTGGAACCTAGAAGGTATAAGAGCGAAGAGAATTTGAAGCACGTGGCTGCTACAGAGATCATGCAGAACCTGAAGAAGCTTCAGACGGAGACTGAGAGTCAGATAGAAGGTCATAGGAAGCATTCTCTGTCTCAGGAGTATTTTACGCAGCAGATGAAGTATATTGAGTTGTTAGAGAATCAGTTGAAGAACGTGATAGTTGCTGAAGAAGAGGAAAAGGAAGCTTTTGAAGAGTTTCAGACTCAAACGAAGGAATCGATGAGACAGAAAGTAATTCGCATTGAGAGGGACGATGATGGGGAGTTTCGTGTTCCTGATAGACCTGAGACTCCTAGATTTAGGAAGAATATCTCGACATCTAGGTTCAAGGACGATGGTTCCAAGATGTTGAGTAAGGAGGATGAAAAAGAGGAGTTTGAAGAGTTTAAAAATCAAAGTAAGTTGATACATATTGAGAGGGATGATGATGGGGAGCCTCGTGTTTCCGATAGACCTGAGACTCCTAGGTTCAAGGATAATATCTTTGAAACTAGGTTCAAGGACGATGGTTCTATGATAATTACCGAGAAAGAGAAGAAAGAGGTTTTTGAGGAATTGGAGACTGAGAAGCACGAGACGACGCGACAGAAGATAATTCGCATTAAAAGAAACGATGGTGAGGAGCTTCGTGTTCCTGAGAGACCTAAAACTCCTAAATTCAGTGAAAATATTTTAAGAACTAGTCCCAAGGACGACGGTCCCAAAATACTAACCAAAAAAGAGGAAAACTTTCAAACTCAAACGAAGTTCATCCACATTGAAAAGGACGATAATGGGAAACCCCATGTTCCTGAGAGACCTAAGACTCCTAAATTCAGTGAAAATATTTTAAAAACTAGTCCCAAGGACGACGGTCCCAAAATACTAACCAAAAAAGAGGAAAAGTTTCAAACTCAAACGAAGATGATCCATATTGAAAGTAACGATAATGGGGACCTTCGTGTTCCTGACAGACCTAAAACTCCTAAGTTCAGTGATAATATTTCCAAAATTAGTCCCAAGGACGATGGTCCCAAAATAATAAGCAAAAAAGAGGAAAAGGAGGCGTTTAAAAAGTTTGAAACTCAAACAAAACTGATCCACATTGAAAGAAACGATAATGGGGATCTTCGTGTTCCAGATAGACCTAAAACTCCTAAGTTCAGTGATAATATTTCCAAAATTAGTCCCAAGGACGACGGTCCCAAAACACTAACCAAAAAAGAGGAAAAATTTCAAACTCAAACAAAGCTAATCCACATCGAAAGAAACGATAATACAAAGCCTAGTATTCCAGACAGACCTAAAACTCCGAAATTCAGTGAAAATATCTCAAAAACTAGTCCCAAGGACGACGGTCCCAAAATTCTAACCAAAAAAGAGGAAAAGGAGGCGTATAAAAAGTTTGAAACTCAAACAAAGTTGATCCACATTGAAAGAAACGATAATGAGGACCTTCGTGTTCCAGACAGACCTAAAACTTCCAAATTCAGTGAAAATATCTCAAAAATAAGTCCCAAAGACGACGGTCCCAGAACACTAACCGAAAAAGAGATATCGAAAGCATTCGAAGAATTCGAAACTCAACCAAAGCAACCACCTCGAAAGAAGTTAATCCCCATAGAATTAACCGACGATACTCATCCTCGATTTCCTAACAGACCCAAAACTCCTAGCTCCATAGAAACCACCTCAAAAACCAGGCCCAATGACAACGGTCCTATAATACAAAGCGAGAGCTGGCAAGAGAAATCGAAGAACATAAACGAGAATCAGTCAGAGACGATGGACAAACACGGCCACAGAAATTTCACGAAGAAGGTTCGGGACGAGAACGGTTTGCACGAGGAAGAATCGTGCGAGAAGATCGAGCACGTGGAACAACATTCCGTGATTACGAAGAGAGACGATGGCGAAAGGAAGATGGAGGATCGATGGAGGGTGGGAAACGTTGAAAGGGCTCGCGTGGAAGATAAAACGGTGAAGGAAAATACGTCGGGCCAGACATCAAACGGTCGGAAGACCGTCGGAGTGGAGAAACCAAACGCTGCGGCGGTCGTGGTGAACGGCGAGGCGTTTCGCAGGCGGATGTACGACGAGTATGTGCACAAGGTCCTCGAGCGAGAGGAGCGGAAGCATCATAAAGTGCTGAAGATCAGCACGCACGACGAGATTCAGAAGAGCAAGAAATTGGAGAAGAGTGACATGAGCGCTGTAGAAAAAGAGTTCATCGAGAAGGCTAGGAACAGGTTGAACAAGTTTGGAATTAATTTAGATGAAAGCGAGTCGGAAAACGATACAAGAATTGACACGAAAATTGATAACAATGGTGTTTCGAAGATTGATGAGAAAATTGAAGTTAAAGATGAGAAAGACGAGATTAAAATGAAGTGGAAAGAAGAGGAAAATTTGGTGAAGGCGAAATGTTTGATCGACGGGAAGGAGTTTGAAGACGCGAAAAAATTACCGAAGCATCTACAAGAGTTCCTCAAAATGTCCGCCACTCTCGACGACGGTGAGTCGAGGATTGCTGTGTTACCTCGTCGTTGTTTTCCATTTGCTGCTGCAATTCGCCTGATTTTCGATTTTCACCAAGCCGTGTACGGAATTCGATAACAATCACTAACGCACGTTCGTACGATTTTTCGTGGATTGAGAATGCTCTCGTAGGTGTTCCGTGCTTGTCGTATTTGCTCGTCACTAACGATAATCAAAGGTTTTTTTTTATTTTCTGACTCCTGACTTTTCTTTCGTGTTACTTTTCGTTCGATGAGGTTTTGTATTTTAGTTTTATTTTCGTTTCTTATATGCGTTATTTTTGAAGGATTTTTATGATGTTGGGTATATTGGTACTTGGGTAAATGGGGTTTTGGAATTTTGGAAAATATACTGTGAATGTTTCTTCAAGCGCAGCTTCGATTTTTTTGTTTTGATTTTTGTTCTTCTGGACTTTTTGGTTTATTGAGTATTGTTTTTGTGTTATTTTTTAGTTGTTTGCACGCGAGGAGAGATAATTTGTCGAGATTAATAGCGATAATATCTGAGAAAATTAAAAAGTATTGAGAACTTTTATAAACACAGGACAATTTTTTAAACGTAGAAAGAAATAATATTTGGTTTCTGATTTTCTATCCTTTTAATTTTCTTATTCCACTATATTATTTCGTATTCTTTATGTGTTTTATCTCTTTACTTCTTTTACGCGAGGAGAGATAATTCGTCGAGATTAATAGCGATAATATCTGAAAAAATTAAAAAGTATGGAAACGTTAAAAATACAGGAAAATTTTTTAAACGTAGAAAATTGTTTAAACGAATACTTGGTTTCTTATTTTCCATCATTTTTTCTTTTTCTACGATATTATTACGTATTCTTTTTGTGTTTTCTTTTTTACTTCTTTTACGCGAGTAGAGATAATTCTTCGCGATTAATCTTGAAAATAACATCTGAAAAAATGGAAAGTATGGAATCGTTAAAGACGCAGGAAAATTTTTCTAACGTAAAAAATTGTTTAAACGAATACTTGGTTTCTTATTTTCTATCTTTTTTTTCTTTTTTCTACGATATTATTACGTATTCTATTTGTGGTTTTTTTTTACTTCGTTTTACGCGCGGAGAGATAATTCGTCGAGATTAATAGCGATAATATCTGAAAAAATTAAAAAGTATGGAAACGTTAAACATACAGGAAAATTTTTTGAACGTAGAAAGAAATAATATTTTGATTATATGATTTTCTATCTTTTTATTTTTCTTATTCTACGATATTATTAAATATTCTTTTCGTATTCCTTTTTACTTCTTTTCACGCGAGAAGAGATAATTCATCGAGATTAATCGTCAAGATAACATCTGAAAAAATTAAAAACTATGGAAACGTTAAAAACGCAGGAAAATTGTTCGAACGTAGAAAGGAATAATATTTGACGAGCGAAAAGTTGGAAATATTTTTTATTTCCTATTATTACATCGCTGTCACGTTTTGCGAATACCAGACTTCCGAATTCAAATCGATAGAACACTTCGAAAGTGACGTTTCGAGCAATTTATAAAATAATACCGAAGATCTGTTATTTTTAATTACATCCTCGAGTGGCGAATGAAAATACGTGGAAAATTCTCACGTGGTAGTTGGGTTCGCGAATGAAAATTTACCAAGTTTCGACGTATAGACAGACATGATCGATTCCTTGACACTTCGCTCATGCCAAACACAAATTAATACAGCCAGGTCAAAGTGGCTATTCCTTTGACGAATATTTGATTGTTTACCGACTTTATTTGCCCAGAACTTTGAGGGTTTGGTTAAGTTTGTGTTAAATTTCGGTTTGCTGAATTCATCTGAACGCGCCGAATTCGTGGTAACGAATGAAGTTTCTTCTTTGATGAACGGTTTCGTTCTTCCAGCTTTTACTGAGCTTTTGGTATCGTTAATTAACCTGGATTTAATTATCTCGCGATGACAGTGATACGTTAATTACCCATGCACTGATTTATTCGTTTATTTATTTACTTGAATTAAAATTGTGTTAAAACTGGTCTCAGTATTACGATAAATAGATAAATATGCTTCTTGAAAACGAAAAACGATTTATTTCGCGTATTTACTTTATTTTATATGAAAAAATATTCCATTTTTTCTGTATATAATAGATTAGTGTTTGATTTTGTTTTCGAGTTATTCCAAAATAAATAGATAAATAGATAAATATTCTTCTTGAGAACGAAGAAATATTTATTTCGCATATATACTTTAGTTTATTTGAAAAATATTCCATTTGCGCTGTATATAATAGATTATGGTTCAATTTTATTTTCGAGTTATTCCGAAATAAATAGAGAAATAGATAAGTATATTTCTTGAGGACGAAAAAAGATTTATTTCTTATATTTATTTTATTTTACATGAAAAAATATTCTATTTGCGCTGTATATAATAGATTATGGTTCAATTTTATTTTCGAGTTATTCCGAAATAAATAGAGAAATAGATAAGTATATTTCTTGAGGACGAAAAAAGATTTATTTCTTATATTTATTTTATTTTACATGAAAAAATATTCTATTTGCGCTGTATATAATAGATTATGGTTCAATTTTATTTTCGAGTTATTCCGAAATAAATAGAGAAATAGATAAGTATATTTCTTGAGGACGAAAAAAGATTTATTTCTTATATTTATTTTATTTTACATGAAAAAATATNGTTTTTTTTATATAAAAATTTATTAAATGGGAGGTATTTATTCTTTAGTTATAGAATACGTTAGAATTCCAATTTTATTAATTAGAAATAGGAAATATTAAATATACAATTTAATTTAAATAATAAATAAATATAGAAATAATTGTATATACTCTAAATCTCCTGAAATTTGAAATATTTCAAATAGGAATTACAAATCGAAAATATTTAATATACAATGATATATAAATAGGATATATGTAAATAAATTCTTGTAAATTGTCTAAATCACCTGAAATTTGAAATATTTCAATTAGGAATTACAAATAGAAAATATTTAATACATAATAATACAAAAATTGGGTATATGTACATAAATAGTTTAAATCACCTGAAATATTTCAGTATTTTCGAAAGTATTGAAAAATAATACTTCAAAAATAACGTTATACGTATCATGTGCAATTTCCAGAGGATATTTACTTAATCTCTTAAAAGATTTCTAAATCGTATGTATTTTAGATGTCCCATATCAAAGTTGGTCACTGAAGCACATAAATATTCCATGTTGTGGCTGTTTGTTTCTGCAGTTACAAAATATACGATAAAAGTACATTTGTTTACGACTGAACTAGATAACTTCAAGAAGCTTGTAGAAGATATCTCGGCTTAGGTTATAAGGAAAATTATTCTGGCATATGTGTAATTGTGGTCAATGAGTCGAAAGATGACGTGTCTTACAGTTTCGCATTCTACTTATCTATGTGGTCATCTTTCTTCATTTGTGAATCACTTCCTTCCAGTATGATAATGATTTATGTAATTAAACAATAGAAATTTATATTATACTAAAGAGCTTCCTAAAATCGTCACTCTTTTATAAAGTCTTAATACTCGAATAATTGATACTGTACTCTTTAAAAATATTTTATT